>PVJH01024886.1:0-32415 GCA_004026705.1 Nesogale talazaci | reverse complement strand
GGAGGAGGAACCCCGAGGAGGAGAAACCCAAAGCTTTTATAGCCTATTTTAGGCGTGGCTCTATGCGATTGGTGCAGAGGCTCTATTGCATCACCAGATATACTCGAGCATGCGCAGTGCTACTTGTTTACCACCTACAGGCTAAGAGTTAGGGTGCGGCCAGGCGCCATCTTGTAATGGCTAAGGCTGTTCTCACATCCTTCCTGTAGACGAGTCCATCAAATAATTGTCATACCATTCCCTGGCTATGGACCAGCGATGATGGAGATGCTGGTTCTCTCTCTCACCAACGTGAGGCAAGACGAGAGAAATGTAAGACAGAACCAGTGCCCGTCTCGTGCGGGCTCACTGTGGGAAGAAAGTTTAGTTCTGAGGGAGGCGCCCTGTGGGCCAGGCCTTGAAGAATGAGTACCCTTTGGAGGTGGGGGAGGTGGACCAGGAGATTCCAGATTGGAGGGAGGGGCACAGAAGCGGGAGTATGTGGGCCACCACGTGGGTGACAGTGGGTGGTCTGGTTTGTCTGGACTGTGAGTCAGTGAGAGTTGGTGAGGGCATGGAAGGGCAGGTAGAGGTAGAGTGAGAGACCGTAGCCCATCAAACATTTTGAACATTGCACTAAGGAATTCTGTGTTCCAGGCAATAGGTGCCATCGGCTTAGCGATGGGAGTCTTTGAACAAGGACATTACCCACTTTTTTCTGCATTTAACGCATTTCTCTCAGTACATACTTGTATGATTAATTAGCATTCAAGTCATGGAAATGTGGCAGAGTCGTGCCAGAGCCACGTTAGGGGTGTCCTCGGCAGAATCCCCAGGTCTCTAACCTTGGTTTCTTCAGTGAGTGGTGGCAACCCTGCTTCTCAGAGAGGGGTGAGATACTGGTATTTGGGGAGAAAAGGGTGAGCCCCATTTTATCACTGAGCTGCAGTGCAGGACAAGGGGCTGGGCTAGAGGAGGCATAGGTTTGGGAATCCTGTTTAGTTCAGGAGCCCCAGGGCACAAGTGGGGCTGCTAATTAAACAAAGATGATGCCTTCTAGTCTCTTGCAGATAGAGACTGAGAAACCGGCAGGGGCACTTCAATCCTGTCCAGTAGGGGGTGCCTGTGAGTGGCAATCAACGGTCTGGCCATGGGTTTGGTCTTTTGGAGTGAGAGCCCTGGTGCCACAGCGGGTGATGTGCAAGGTCACCAGTTTGAATCCACCAGCCGCTGCTCCATGGGAGAAAGATGAGGTGCTCTGCTCATCTCAGCAGCACCCAAGGCAATTCCACCCGGTCCTACAGGGCTGCGCTGAGTCCGAATGGGCTGGATGACGGTGAACTTTTGAAGTTTCACTCCGAATGGAAAGGCTGGGGATGGGAGCCCACCTAGGGGCTCCAGGGGCCAGAGACCTGGCCATTTGCTCCTGCTAAGATCCTAGCCTAGAGACCTTAGTGGGGCACTTCTCCTTGTCACAGGGGGTAGAGGTTAGCTAAAAGCTGTGCAACAGCCCTCACAACAAGAGCATTGTGGAGTGAAGATCTGAAGCAGAACCCAGCCACCCTGGGTCCCGTCTCTCATCCATCCGCCCCATCAGTGAGGAATAAGAGGACTCCGACCACTTCTCACCACCTCCACTTGTCCAGTTAGACAACTATGCCCATTTCTTTCATAAAACCCACTGCCACGGGGTCGATTCAGGATCCTAGCAACCCTACATGGGTTTCTGAGGTTAAATGCATCTCTATGGGAGCAGATAGCCTCATTTTTCTTCTGAGGAGTGGCCTGTGGGTTTGAACTGGCGGTTTTGTCAGGAACAGTCCCCACCAGGCCTCCTATCTGCCTAGTAGGAAATGCTCACATTCTTACAATGGCCCAGCGGTCCCACAGGACCTGGGCTGCCTGAAACGCCTGACTTCATCTCATACATGCCTCTCTCTGCTCTGGCCACACGGCCGCCTTGCTGGCCTTGGGCAATCTGGGGACTCTCTGTCGTGGGCCTCCGTACCCTCTGACTCCCTGATGGAATCATTCCCACCCCCACCCCCACCCAGTGACGGACACTTCACCGCCTTCCGGTCCTTGTTTAAATCTCACGTTCTCAGGGAAGCCTTCCCTGACTCCATATTCAGAATCCCCATCCCCACCAAGCACTTCCCACCCTACCTCCCTGTTTCATCTTCCCTCATAACCTTCCTCCCCTTCGAGCACACGGCATATTTGACTTTTTTGCTTCTTGTTTGGCCCGTGATGCAGACTCTGCAGTTGTCCAGTGTTGTACCCCCAGGGTCCAGAATAGTGTCCGGCACATAGGCTCACAATAATGATGACTGGATGGGAGTGGTTGAGATGATGGCCGGTAGAAAAGCAAAGAATGAGAGCTAGACCTATCATCTCTGCCTACTTCTGGTTCAGGTGAGGGGGTGGGAGCGGGCATTAGCTCTGGCCTGGGTGGGATGTGTCAGACCAGCTGTAGTGCTGAAGCGGTTGTCTTCTGGGGGGACTCCTCCATACCCTGTCTCCTGGGATTCATCCCCATTCCCCCCAGCATCCAGAGGGCTGGATCATGGAGGGGGAGATGTCTAGGCAGCCCCTTTGTGCGAGAGGGTCCGGTCCTGCTGGCAGGCACGCCTGTCCCGGGTGTTGTTGTGCCATCTCTCTTGTTTTCTTCACATCAGGTACAACTAATCTTAGGAATCTCATTACAGGTCGAAAGATAATCCGCTATATCTAGATTAAAGGCTGTGTTTTGACCATTACTGTGCACCGAGCCGACAGTTTAATTGAGCTGTTTATGCCGCTGCCTTGATCTCTTCCCAGAGAATTTACAACTAATTCCGAGTGTCTCTGTGAATTAAGCGGGCCTCTCCCAACATGCTTTGCCTGCTGTTTGCCTTTGCCAAATCCCACTTGTCCTTGTGTTATCCAATTACGGGCTCCCGGCTCCCGCGCTCACAGCTGTCTCTGGCCAGCACCACCTTCAGCCACTTCCTCCCTGCGGTGGCCATTAGCGACATGGCCTTGAGAACAAGCGCCCAAGCCTAAGCCCCCGGACAGGCTCTGCCTTAACTACAGTGAAAAAACGGAGAGGGGAGTAGTGGCAGGGGGTGAGGGGGAGCAGAGACTGAGACACCAATCACACTCCACCCTTTGAAGTCACCTCCAGCAACTGACAGGTAAACACACACACACACACACACACACACACACACACACACACACACACACACATACGGAAGGTTCTGGTGCATTTAGCCAAGTAAAAAATGTAGTGGAAGGAAAGAGTAGTTCTGGAGGGGACGGTGGTCAGTTGTCTGAAGTGCTTGTTTTTTAACTTTCCATTGTGAAGTGGGTGAAGGTTTACTGAGCAGATCACTGGCTTCACATTTGAACAATTTATAGACATCTGTAATGTACGCATTGTGTACACCTTACCTCTCAGTGTACGTCCCTTCAGGGTGATAGCACTCACACACGGTACATGTCCTTCTCTCCTCACCCTCTGGACTTTGTCCTTGGGGAAGTGCTGCCCTTTGGGTCTCGTTTTTTTGGATTGTTTGAAGGTGTGCAGATGCTGGTATTCTCATTCCCCTCATAGGCCTGTCTCTTGATTGCCTGAAAATCTACATGCCAGGCTGAGGTCAATTCCAAATTTAGAAGTGACCAAGAGTTCCATCAGTCTCTGTCCTACCAGAACCTGGGCTTTCAGGATTCTGAGTTTTTGTCCCTCGTCCAGGGCCTTCTAATCTTCGAGTAGTTGGAAGTGAGGTCGGTACTACATAGTTCTTCCGCCCCCGGGTCTGGGGACAAGATTGCATTTTCAGTTATCCTATTAGACGCATAGCTCACATGTGTCTTCACTCTTCATCTCACCTCTTTCCGTCAAATGTCCCTGAGATGACCTCTCCCTACCTTTTTGAGATAAATGGGAGCCCGTAGATTATCTTGTCTCTTTCTGGTTATATGGACATGACTTCCTTTGGATTTAGATTAAAAAAAAAAAGGGGCAGAGGATGTCTGCCATGGGACATACTGTGTCTCTGGCATTCAGATTTAACAGGATGATATGTGTTTCATGGGTCACTGTAGGAGAGAAGGGGGTTAGTTACCAGGACTCTGGGGACCCAGACTCCCCTACCGAGCTTGTACTGTTCCTTGTGGCTCAAGTCAATCAGAATCTCTTGGGAGGGGCTCAGGTACTTTTTGCAAAGTTCCCCAGGTGACTGCAATGTCCCTAAACACCCAGGGATGGGGGTGGCCAGCTGAGTGTAACTAGTCCCCCGGGTGATTCCCACGTCCGCTGAAGTTTGAGAGCCAGGGAGTGGAACGGCATGTTCGGAGCTTCCTCTGATGACAGCAGCGGAACCCTGGTGGTCCAGTGCTCAGGTGGGAACTGAAAAGTCAGCAGATCAAACCCACCCGTGGCTCTGCGGCCGTCTGCTGCTAGAAAGGTCATAGCCTTGGAAGCCTGTCCCATCTGCGGTGAGTCACGGTCTGATTCACAAGTAGGTGTTAAGGAAAGTGAATGGATTCCAGTGCTCTGTAGTGATGCACTTAAGGACCACACACTACCAGTCATCCAGCAACCTCAGCATAAATCATGGAGATTGCAAATGTGCTGAGTGCTTTGCCCCCCTTCCTTCTTCCCCTCCCCCAACATCGATCTCAAAGGCCCTCACGGGCACCTTGCTCTCTCTGGACACATTAAGCCCACAGGTGCCTGGGGGTGGGGGTGGGGGTGGGGCTGGGAACCCAGGTCTGGCTCCAGCAGCCTGACGTCCCAGGGAAGGGGCAGAAGAAGCAGGAGCTAGAATGCGGGACCATCCCCAGCCAGCCAAGTCCCCAGGAGCCCACCAGCAGGGAGAAGGACTGTCAGGACCTCAGGGCTGGCCAGGCTGGATCCTGCTTCTGATCCAAGCGAGGCTGAAGCAGGCAGGTGGAGCGCCCTGAGCATGAGCTTGTTTGAAGAAGCAAGTCAGTGGTGATGGAGACCTAGCTCCGTTTCCCTGCGGCCTGGTTGAGCAGGCCAGGGATGCAGCCAGCACAGTAGCACCAGCATTAGGTTGTCCTGCGTGGGGACAGTCACAGCTCCGTTTCAAGGATGCCAGGTGCCCGCACTGTGTGACGGCCCTGCCCTCGTGAGCCATCTGACAAGATGCACTTGTGTCATTCTGCCTGCCGCCTGTGGTTCATCCTGCCAAACACCAGGCCCAGGGATCGGCCATGTATGCCATTGAATCCAAGAGAGTCGCCAAATCACAGACCTCAGCTCAGGCCTGAAGACACAGCAGCCCGTCCTCTTTATGGAACCTCCTGGTGCAGTCCCTTCCCTCTTCCCCCGCCTCCCCAGCCCTGCTCCCTGCCTGCCTTTGAGCTCTCCCAAGTCACTGGTACAGGCATCTCTTGATGTTTGGTCCACACAGCCCCCTTGTCAGGCCTTGACACACAGTAGGGCACAATCCAAGAAGGAGGTATCATCACCCCAAACTTGACAATTTGCATTGTTCTTGTTGTTTGTCACAGACTCGCAGAGACCCCATGTGTGCAGAGTCAAACTTCTCCATATGATTTTTCAGTCTGGGGCCTTTTTTTTTTTAATGTTAACTTATTTTACTATTACTATTTTTTTTTGGGGGGGGGGCATCACTGCTCTCCGGTGGTGGGAGTAGGAGGCCCAGCCCCACTGCTGGAATTGAACCTCCGTCCCAGTGGGCCGCAGTCCCACTGCGGTCCCACTACACCACCGGGGCTCAGCCCTACTATTACTATTTTTAAAATTTTAATAAATCATTTTATTGTGGGCTCTGATAGCAACCCATACATCTTTTGTATCGAGCACATTTGTACATCTGTTGCCATCATCGTTTCCAAAACATTTTCTTTTTACATGAGCCCTTGGAATCCAGTCCCACACCATTGCTTCATCCACCTATATGTTGTTCATCCCCCCCAGGGGATATTGTACAATGATCATGGCCACTGGGTGTGATCTTCTGGAAGCACAGTCAACCTTTTGGTATGTAGTCAAGTGCTTAACCGTTTGTGTCACCCAGGGACTCCTATGATGAGGTTTGTCTGGGTTTCATGGTAAGTAACTTTATGTGCTGCTGGGTTAAAAAAAAAAAGTATGATCTGAGCAGTTTGATCTGGATTTGCTGTTTCCAATGTCCATTTCAGAGTTCCTGTAAAGGTGAAGGGTGCAGCATTACTCTAAGTTCTGCAGTTGAGAAAGTCATTTGTTTCTTCAAACTTTAACTATAGCATGTGTCACACACACACAATGCTATTCTGAGGCAATTTTCATCCTTTCACTTTGGCTGTAACATTTAAAGACAATTTTTAAAAGTCACTTTCCATGCATAATTTCCTCCCACTACAGGAACGTTATTTTTTTCTTCAATTAAAATGGTTACCATGCTGCTGTCTGAGGCTTTGCTAAGTGGAATGTAGTGGTTTTTGCCAGAGTTAAGAAAGAGTTAAAGTGACAAATGGCTGACTGTCTGATTTGAGGGTGGGGGTGGAGACTGCCCAATTGTCAACCCTTTCCCTCCCAAAATAACTCAGCCCTGCCTGTGGGCAGATGCCTGCTGGAAGGGAGGGGTCTTAGGACTTACAGGGAGTGTTGGTGGAGGCTATGGTGGTCTGATACCCTGGAGTGGAAGAGAAAGAGGTCCATGTATGTTCTCAACCAAATGTCTGCTTTCTACACAGCTTCACTCTGGCCCACATGGGAGCAAGTGACCACTGGTGACTTCCCTCCACCAAGATGACATTCCCAGGTGGCATCTAACAGCATGAGGGGAGAGAGAGAGAGAGAGAGAGAGAGAGAGAGAGAGAGAGAGAGAGAGAGTCCTAGAAGATCAGTGGGCACTATTTCCAGAGTTATCTCTTCAAAACTAGGACAGAATCTCGGCAAGTGTCTCTGGTATTGGAATTATTGAAGCCCTTGGAGTTTACAAGACATTGTCGAATCCCTGCTTCACTACAGATGTCCAAAGGAGTGGCTATTGGTTTTTGAGGCTTCCGAGAGGGTGGAGGGGACCCTATTCTGTCTCGGAGCCCCATCTGATCCTTTGTCCTAAAGTACAGATAGTGATAAGATTTGAGGCTCTAGAATGTAAGTCACTCCTGTGGCCTCATTCCTGGGGCTGAGTCACCAATTCACTCATATATTCTTCAGTCTGAAGCTGACAAAGTCCAGCGAGAAACAACAGCTTTCTGGTCTTATTTTCCTCCCAGATTTTCTGCTTTTATCTTTATGTACAACTCGATTCATATTTCCATTTGTGAACATTTCTATGGTGGGTATAACCATTTCATGGGATTAGTAAATACTTCTCCAGTGGACCAATTCTGCTATAAGGTAGCTCCTCTACCGCAGCCACATGTGGGTCAGTGGTGCTCAGACGTGCATGTGCCTCGGGATCACCTACAAGCAGTTTTCCAGTGTGCACGCTAAAGAAGGCGAACCCACAGGTCTGAGCAGGCCCAGGAACCTGTGTTCTTGCATGTTGTCATCAGGTGATGTTGACGTGGTTCTGACCCTCTGATAGGGCATCATCCTTACCATCTTTGCTCTATGAGCCCATTGTTGGAGCCACTGGGTCAGTCCATCTCCTGAAAGGTCTTCCTCTTTTTTTACTGGTGCCCTACTTTATTATGCATGATGTCCTTCTCCGGACACCGTCCCCTTTTGCTAACATGTCCAAAGTATATGGGACAAAGTCTGCCTTTCTAGCAAGACTTCGTGTCAGATGTGTGTTCACCTGGCAGTTCACTGTACATTGATATTCTTTGCCAACACTACATTTCTTCGCTTCTTCTCCTGCCTTCCACGAAGAACTTGAAAATTGATGACTGGCCCACAGTGACCTCACAGTGACAGCTTTCCTTCTCCCCACTTTAAACAAGTCTTTTGCAGCAGATGTGTCTATTGCAACATGCCATTTGGTTTCCTGATGACCGCTTCTATGGGCATCGATTGTGGATAGAAGTAAAATGAAATCCTTGACAACGTCAATCTCTCTTCTCCATTTGATAACACCTGCCATTTTCCCACTTATCACAGTGGTTCCCAACCTGTGGGTTTCGACCCCTTTGGGGGTCAAAGGACCCTTTCACAGTGGTCACCTAATTCATAACAATAGGAAAATGACAGTGATGAAGTAGCAATGAAAATAATTTTGTGGTATAATTTTTAGTTCGTTGAAGTCTGACAACTGATCCCTTTGACATCTCGTGGTCATACAGTCTGGCACTTGTTTACTTTGAAGCCTGTAAGACTCCACATGTTATATCTTTTGATAGCCAGGCACCATCAGCTTACTTCACCACATTTGCTTATGCACACATTTGTCTTCAGTGATCGTGTCAGGAAGGTTGGCATCATGGAATGCCAATTTAATAGACAAAGTGTTCTTGCATTGAGGAAGTACTTGAGTGGAGGTCAGTGCTCATCTGCTGTCCTAATACCCTATAAGTATATGCACATATTTCCCCGTAATCATATATAAATATATTCATTATAGATGAGAGGGAGTACAGATTGGGGACCCCAAACCCATCAGTAGGTGAAGTGACATCCTCTTACAGAGGGGTCGCAGGGAGGAGACGAGCCAGTCAAGATACAATGTAGCAATAATGAAATATGCAGCTTTCCTCTAGTTCTCAAATGCTTCCTCCCACCCACTATCATGATCCCAATTCTACCTTACAAATCCAACTGCACCACGGTATGTACACTGGAGCCAGAAACATGGACAATGCAGGACAGATGAACCCTTCAGGACCAGTGGTGAGAGTGGTGATACCGGGAGGGTGGAGGGAAGGTGGAGTAGAAAGGAGAAACCAATGCAGGGAATCTACATATAACCTTCCTGGGGTACAGATAACAGGGAAGTGGGCGAAGGGACACATTGAACCGTCTATGATATGGCAAAGTAATGATAATTTGTAAATTATTAAGGGTTTATGAGGGAGGGGCAGTGGGGAGGGAGGGGGAATATGGGGAGCTGATACCCAGGGCCTAAGTAGAAGGAGGATGTTTCAAGAATGATGATGGCGACAAATGTAGTCTGCATACAATTGATGTATGTATTGATCATGATGGGATTTGTATGAGCCCCCAATAAAATGATTTTTAAAGAAGAAAATGGTTTTGTGGTTGGGGGTCCCCACCACATGAGGGTCACGGCATTAGGAAAGTTGAGAACCTCTGCTTTATCATGACTTTCACTTCATCAATGAATGCATCAAGTTCTATTCCCTTTCAGCAAACAAAATTGTGTCATCTGCATTTCACAGGTGGCTAATGAGCTGCCTCCAATCGGGATGCCCCATTTTGCTTCATGTTAGCCGGCATCTTGGATTATTTGCTCAGCATACAAGATTGAAACATTATCGTGAATGGATACAACCTGGATACACACCCTTCCTGATTCTAAGCCATGCATTATTCCCTTATTTGAACAATGGCCTCTTGGGTCCTTCCACTGTTTCCACATGAACAACCAAGTGTTCTGTCATGCCTACTCTGAAATGTTATCCATACTTGGAATGCCTTTGCATAGTCAATAAAACATAGGCAAACATCTTCTGGTATTCTCTTCTTTCAGCCAAGAGCCATCAGTAGTGTGAGCTTGGATTCCACATCCTCTTGAATTCCTGGCGGGTCCTTGTTGATCTGTTGCAACTACCTTCTTATTTTTTTTGGCAACACTCCTCTCTGGTGGTGGGAGTAGGAGGCCCAGCCCCACTGCTGGAATTGAACCTCCGTCCACAGTCCCGCGCACAACCACTACACCACCGGGGCTCAGCCCACAACTACCATTTTTGAAGGATGTTCCGCTCCATTTTACTTGTGTGTGGTCTGTCCACTTCCAAGTCCTTCCTGTGCAATGGGCACATGTACAGATCTCTTCTAGCCGGCCGTCCAGCTACAGTTGTACATGTACCACAGATGATGCTGAGGCAGGTGAACCAAGGACCTGCTTAGTGCCTGAGCTCCCATCCACAACCCAAGGGAGTGAAGGATCAGGGATGGATGGAGATCCAGGCAGGAGGCCTTTCTGCCTTTTGATTGGTTGAGGCTGCTGTGGTCCAGTGTTCAGAGGGCCAGCTGAGCTAAGTGTCCCCGCAGGGAGTCGGGTGGCACCTCTTCCTCTTATCATGAGTGTGGGTGTCTGTGCCCAGCTCAGTGGGCTCTGCGGATGAAAAGGGGGTTGGGCCCTGCGGGGTGGGAGACACAGGAACACTGTGTTCAGGCCTGTGCCCTGCTAGTGTCCACGTCATCCTCGTCTCCTCAGAAACATGCACAGGTGCCCAAGCCCAACGCTTGTGCAGGAAGGACGGAGTGCCAGAAATGGTGCCGGAGGCTTAAGTGCTAGACTCATTGGCTTCCACGAGTCCCATGATGACACAGGCTGGTGGAAACCTGTGGGTTTCCAGTACTGTCACTTTTCGCAGGAGTAGGAGGACTTTCTCTTGGAGGGGCTGGCGGTTTTGAACTGTTGACCTTGTAGTTAGCAGTCCAACAGGTAACCACTC
Organism: Nesogale talazaci; assembly: GCA_004026705.1. Lineage (NCBI taxonomy): Eukaryota > Metazoa > Chordata > Mammalia > Afrosoricida > Tenrecidae > Nesogale > Nesogale talazaci. The sequence continues at coordinate 21,891 of PVJH01024886.1, read as the reverse complement.
CACCACGAGGGCTCCTGCAAGGGCTAGACAGTTTCTGGTAACCTAAGCAATGTCCCACTTGAAGGGGTTCACCTTATTCTTTGGGGGAAGCTGCATGTAATTTTTTCCTCCCTCAACTTAAAAAAAAAGCAAATTCAGGGAGGGGTTGCATTTCGGATTGCCACCTTTGTACTCAGCAATTAAAACCCCTTCAACTCTGCATTTTGAAAAAGTTCAAACCTGCAAGGAAGCTGCAGGAATCGTACCATGACAACCGCCCCCCGCCATGCACTTGTTGGTGTTTTGTTACCTTTGCACTTTATTGGTTTCTCTCTAAGGAGCTCTGGTGGAGTAATGGTTAAAGCACCCAACCATGGAGCAAAGTTGAACCATTTCCACCGAACCTGTGTAATGAGGGATCGTCTGGAAGTCCCCTGGGCAGGTCTCGTCTGTCTTTGCAGAATTGGCTCCTTGGTCATGTGTTCTGGTTTGGGCTTGGTCATCTCTATCTACAGCGCTACTAAAACTCCCTGCCACTGATTCCGACTTGATTTTAACGGCTAGGGGTTGAGCCCCCAGGACAGGATGGAACTGCACCCCGGGGCTTCTGTGGCCGTGTGTCTGTCCTGGCGCAGAAAGCGTCAACTTCTCCGGCAGAGATGCTGGTGGCTCCTGTTGCTGGCCTGTGGTCAGCAGCCCGTGGCCTGCCTCACTTTCCGGGAATACCACAAGGCTCCGGAGAGCTGCACGACGAAGCTGTGGCTCTCGCTAAATTGGCTAATCCATCTGAGAATTACTTGGAAGACTTGCATGGCCAAAGATGAAGGGCATTCTGGCACAAACCACCGCAAAGTGATGATTACATTGCTATTTCGTTTCCAGTTGTTTAAAAAGGCCCTTTACAGCTCTCGCCTTAGGAGGCGGTTTCAGGTTGCCATCCAGGAGCTCCGATTACATTTCGTTGTCAGTCTTTTACAACCTAGAGCCGTATTCCACTCCTTTTCTTTTCGCGTTGTTGGTCTTTCTTGTCTCTTTTCGGCAGGCTATCCTTCCATTTGGGGTTCTGCCTGCCTCTTCCAGATCTGTTCTCCTGGGGGCTTCCTAGCCAAGAGAAAGGCTTTGCTCCTTTGCTTGCTTCCTCGTGTCTCTTATCTGCCCAGGATCCAGGTTGGCCTTTGTGTGGTGACCAGGACCGAGGGCAGGCAGAATAGCTGCGTAGCCTGGTGGGGTGCATGTGTGTGTTGAAGAGCAGCAGACGGGAGTTCAGGTCCTAGGGAACTAAGCAGGAGCATATATGCAGTCAGCGTTCCCAAGCCTCGGTTTTCTCCTTTGTAAATGTAGCTGATGTTTGTCGTGCAGGAAGGACCGGAAATAGTAAAAGTCAAGAACCCAGCGAATCACCAGATGTATGATTAGTCAATCACAGTTTCATCAATGGCAGTTGTTCTAGTAAAAGAAAAGGAAAAAAGTGACGGAGGCGGAGGAAGGCCCCAGGGGAGGTGTGCTAGAGTTACAGGCCACAGGCCAGTGCTGGTTCTCCGACAGTCACCATCCTGCAACAGCAGGGGGGAGGGGGGCTCTGAGCAGATAGCTGGGTGGACAGGTACAGGGGGGAGAGGAAGAAGGGGAGAATGCTCATGAATAGGTATGGGTTTGTCAGAGGCTATTTGTAAATGTATGTGAGGGGGTCAAAGTTATGACAATGCCTTAGACTTTGAGAGAAGGAGTTGCTGGCCTTGGGGGATCAGGACCATTGGGCTTGGGGACTCCAAGGTCCATTGGCAAAAGGGTTCACAATGATCATGTCCGACACCCTAATTGGGTGAGAATCAGCTGGATCTTAAATGCTTCTGAGCAGCCCTCTCAGGGGAAGCTATCGGTCTCTCCCTGTCCAGAGGCGTGAAGCTGGGAGAAAGTAGAAAGACGCGTGCAGCGAACTCATTCTGTGGATCCAAGGGCCACACAGAGGCCAGTCTCCACAGTCCTGAGGACAGAAGGACTGCGAGGGTTCCCGACTCCCTCTCCCAACTGCTCTGAAAAAGATCGTGTCCCTCAGGAGGTCCTGGAGAGAGCTAGAGGAACACATGGGCCAGAATCCTGGGAGTCAGAATTTACCCAATGGCAGTGAGTTTGGGTTTGGGGCATGTCTGTTATATCCCAAGCCCTGGAAAATGCTGGGATACAAGAAGAGCACATAGTAGTCGACTTCGTTTTCCATCCCTCCTCCTCTCTAATTCTGTTCACCCTGATGTACCATGCTTCGTTGCCTGTATGTCTGAATCTGTGATTTGTTCCTTTCCCCACCTTTCCCTGCCCCCAGGAGTGTGGTGTGTGTGTCTAATCTTAAACATTACACTGACTCTCCTGGATGGAATGCCTGGGAATGCCAGTCTGTTGCTGGTGAATTCCCCTAAATCTTTGATCCATTTTTCCTGAAAGAAAAACTGGAAGCATGTACTGTGAGATCCCTTGCAAGATCAGACTTCTGGTCAGAGAGATCAGTGGGATCCCCGAGTATGGCCTGACTCCCCTTCCTGTTGGGAATCATCAACCCTTTGAGATCAAAAGGCACCCTGCCTCCGAGGACAGCATGCAGAATGTTGTCAGGAAATAAGACAACTTGGAGGCGGGAGTCTCAGAGAGGAGGGGGGAAAGGAAGGACTCTTCAGAGGCCTTTGGAGGGATGTGGTGACTCAGAATATGTGTGAATGGCTGAATATAAAACTCGATCATCTGCTCTGTAAACCTAAAAACATTTGCGATGAGCTGATACCAAGGCCTCGAATAGAATGTAGATGGCAACATATGTACAAATACGCTTAATGCAATCGATGTACAGATTGTTCAAAGAGCTGTCAGAGCCCCCAATAAAATGATCTGGGAAAAAAAAATTTACCACAAAAAGTCTTTATTAAGAACAGCTGTTGGGGGCCGAGTCCCAGTGGCGTAAGTGATTGAGTGTGGGACAGCGGCCCACAGGCTTGGCCGTTGAAATCCAGCAGCAGCTCTCCAGGAGTAAGGCTGGGTAACTCCCATGACCACCAGACGCCAGTGATGCCCCCCCCCCCAAAAAAGAACAGCTGTTATGATGATGAAGAACATATCCTGCAATAGCGTGTTTCTTTCCATCGGCACCCTTTTCTGTGCTGTGACCTTTCTCCCCACTCTGGAGGTCTGGTGGTGCAATGGCTAAAGCCTCTTGCTGCTAACAGAAAGACCATCAGTTCAAACCCCGAGTCTCCTCCTGAGAAAGTGACTTGGCCCTCTGTTGGCTTCCAGGCAGATTGACAGCCTCGGGAACCCAGAGGGGCAGCCTGCTGTGCCCCTCGGGGTGGCTGTGAGGCGGGGTGGACTCGATGGGAGGCCGTGGGGTTGGTGCCTGGGTTTAGAGCTCCTCCCTCGCCACTGCCTTTCACGGTTCCCTGTGCCCTGAGCTGGCCTGCCCCAGACTCACCACCGTCGGGGGAGTGCTCCTCCACCTTTAATGCCACCCTCATCTGACTTCCTTCTTCCCTAGCACGTGGACATTCGCCCGGCTCCATTCTCTCATCCCAGTCCACCTACCTGAACCCCCGCCCTTTCTCATGTGAGTACCCTTGACTGGCGGCCCGCACATTCTCCCCCCTGCTCCTTCATTACCACTACAGAGTCTTCCCGCCCCGGCCACAGGGAGTGCCGGGTTGTCCATCACACAAGGTAAGGAATGGTTTACGCTTCCTCACAACTCTCCTGTGAACAATGTCACATTTTCCCACCACTGCTTCTCAGTGTAAACAGCCCCAAGGGTGATGTTTCGTTAGCATTGGACTGTGAGCCCCAAGGTCAGCGGTTCAAACCACCATCTATCTGCTCCTCAGAAGCAGAACGAGGCGCTGGTGGCACTGTCAGCAAAGCAGTCGTACTGCCACCTGCAGAGTCAGCGGTTCAAGCCCACTGTCTGCTCCGCCAGAGAAACTCGAGACTTTCTGGTCCCGTAAAGATCGACAGTCGTAAGACCTCCAATAGAAGGCGACGCTTCATTGGATCCAACTAATTCCTGGGCAGTGGGTTTGACTTGGGGTTTTGTTTCTCAGAATGTCTGACATCTGCCTCGCCCTCCACCCCACAGCCCCTTCCTACAGACTCACCATCTCTTTTCAAATGCAGGTGCCCTCAGAGGGTCCGAGCCCCCAGTAAGCAAGGGAAGGCGGGGGCTTACTGGTGTGTACTTCCTGTTAGGAGAGAGCCTCATGGTTCTCCTGAGGAGTTGTGGTCTTTTCAAACTGCAGACCTTGCAGTTAGCGGCCCGACACAGGTCCTCTCCCCCACCGGGGCTCCTGGGGAAGAACACAGTGACCTTACGTATCAAGGCCCCGAGTCCCAGGCAAACAGTACGAGCTTGACAGTGCCAGAGGAGCAAGTCCAAGGGGCTTCAAAAAGTTCATGAAGAAATGGAATGAAAAGATAATGGGTCCCCCCCACCCCCCGCCTGAACTTTGTGAAGTCTGCTTGACTGTGGTTTCTCCCTTCCGTCTTCCAAATCTTGACAAGTGCCTCTCATTGATGTCTTCTTTTCTAGAACTCTGTAGAGAGGGATCCTGGGACCTGGAGTTTCCAGGCTTCAGCTCTTGTAGTTCAGAAGAGATGTTGAGCTGACGAAAGTCCCTCCTGGGTTAGGCTGGTGCACGTGGTAGAAGGGACTCACTCACTCCTGGAGGCACAACTGTAACGGTGGGACCCTGGCTACCATGGAGGCCGTCTTCCCTGATGCTCGGAAGCAGCTCAGCTGTGCTAGGAGAAAGCAAGGCTCTCCAAGGGTGTGGGTCAGAGTGCAGGTGGCAGAGACGGGAAAGAGGAGGTTGGTGAAAGGGTGAACGGCGAGCCTTGGGTCAGCCTGGATTCCCTCGTACCTGTAGCCAGTGGGAACCGCAGCCTTTTCAGTCACGCCGTCCTCTTCATTCCAGTTGGCCAAAGCGGATTCAGGCCAGCCTTCTGTCCCTTGCCACCTGAGCTACCCTAATGGATGCCAGAAGGGAGATGTGTCCCCACCATAGATTTGGGGTCACTCTGGACTGTGCCAGGAGGGTGTGCAAACTGACCCAGCAACGACGATGATGAGAAAGGATCCCATCTCCATTGTAGCTTTGATTTTAGAGATGCTATTTTAGACACAAACTCTGTCCTCCCCCTTCTCAAGACCTTCATTCTTTCATAGAAGTTTCTTCTACCTTTCCTGCGGCTTTCCAAGGCCAGCCTTCCCCAGCATCCTCTCTGACCGCTTCCCCTGTTTCTCAATCCTCCGTGCCCTCGACACAGCACAGTTGAACCTCAAATGGTTTTGCACTCTTTTGGTGCTCTGGTCCCCTTTACCGACCGTGAACTCCCAGAGCCCGTGGTTTGTCCACCTTTTGTATCTCCTGTGCACCCCTCCAAGCCCAGGTTTCTCTATCACTGTTGACTGCTGGTGACCAATGACCCTTTGGGAATTAGGGGACTGACTGACTGCTCCGAAGGAAGACCGAAGTGGCCACAGGCAGCTAACTGGAAGCGCAGGAGTGGAGGAGAGGAATGCTGTCCAGGTCTCAGGCTTCCAGCAACAAGGGAGGCTTTCCAGAAAGGACAATCAAACTGGCTTACAGGTGCTTGGCACTCAATAGTAGACCCAGTCCAGGGCACTGCACCTCTCCCATGGGCCACAAGGGGGAGGCAGAGGGCACGGTCCCGGTGCCAGGCTGTTGAGCCTTTTCAGAAAAGACACCTTGGTCTTGGGGATCTGCATGGGACCAGATGGGTTTCCAGAAGTCTAGGAAGCTAGGTGCTTGGATTGTGGTTGGGAGAGTCAAGGGATGGACACATACATGGCTGACACCAACAGGCATTCAAGAATATGAGTGGCAGCCTCTGAAAATACAAAATGAGTGGGCTTCAAGACCGGCGTTCCACCCCCACCCCCCCTCCAGAGTGTGTCCTGGTGGTGTGGTGGTCATGGATTGGGCTGCAATCAGCGGGGTTGACTGTTGGGAAGCACCAACAGCCTCGAGGGAGAAAGACTGGGCTTTCTGCTCCCGCAAACAGGTTCAGTCTCAGAACCCCACGGGGGTCACGATGAGTGAGCAATGGCAGTGAATTTGGGTTTTAGTTTGGTGCCAAGGGTGAGGGAGTGGCCTTGGTGCCCTTGGTGAAGGAAGCCAGAAAGCCAGGCTTGGTGAAGGGGGATGGCAAAGTCGGGGCGGGGGGCAGAAGTCTTAGAGTCCCATCTCTGTGCTGGCTGCTCCGCTGAGGGGAGGATCTTGCCCTTCTTAGTGTATACAAAGAGGTTGTTGTCTGGAAAACCACACACCAGCCTCCACCTTTTCACTTGGCTCCAGCATCTTTCCAGCTTCATTGGTCTCTAGGGCTAGGTGAGAGAAGCTGTTCAGTTGACTGCAAAGACAATTTCATTAAGCATTGGCTGCTAACCCAGAGGTGGGTGGTTCGAACACAGCAGGCACTCCTTGGGAGAATGATGAGGCAGTCTGCTTCCGTCAAGATTGACAACCTTCCTGAGCAGTTCACTCTGCCCGACAGAGTCTCTCTCTCTCTCTCTCTCTCTCTCTCTCTCTCTCTCTCTCTCTCTCTCTCGGAGGTGGGATCACCTTGCCTTGGCTGTGGACTACTTTCAAGGGGTCCCGCCCCCTGGCCTAGAGAACTCCAAAGACCTTGGCAGCCACGTGAGCCACATGCACACATCACATCAAAATGCACCCACATCCCACTCCAAATGCAAACATTTTTGCCATGAAATGACCTTGAATCATTTTTCCTTCCACAATTCTTTTTGTGCTTTGGTCTAATTTCCAGTGGCTATAATTTCTCAGGAATCGCCGGGCTTTGAGGGGATCCCTTGAAGTGTGAGATTGCACAGCTCACTTCCAAAGACAATAAACATTTTGCTGAGCCCCGGTGGCGTCCTGGTTGTGCGCGGGACTGCGGCCCACTGGGGTGGAGGTTCGATTCCGGCTCCCAGGAGCAAAGGCTGGGCTTCCTACCCACCACCAGGGCAGTGATGCCTTAAAAAAAAAAAAAAGGACAATAAACATTTTATAGAGACAGCACATTTCACCGTCTACAGAACTGATGCATAGACACTTTCGTACGTTTTGATTTGGGGAGTTTACCTTTTGTCTGTGACAGGCCGCACTTCTTTTGGCGTTGTGTGAGTGAGTCTTTTTGAAGGTTCTTTCAAAGCGTCCAGGGCCTCAGTCCTGTGCCTACTCCCCTGTGAGCACCCGTCCCCCACCTCGGGGGAGGGGGAGCACTTTTCTCACTTACTTGGTCTCTTGCCTTTCAGGCCAAGAACCTCAGCAAGCCGAGTGCATCCCAAGAAAAGGATGCTCCTGTCAGTAGTAGGGTTCAAATAACTTAACAACCGGTTCACAGCCCTTGTGACCATTTTTTAAAAAAAATCATTTTATCAGGGCTCATATAAGTCTTATCACAATCCATCCATCCAGATGTCCATGGCATGTCAAGCACATTGGTATATTTGTTGTCCTCATCATTCTCAAAACATTTGCTTTCTACTTGAGCCCGTGGTATCAGCTCTTCATTTTCCCCTCCTTCCCCGCCGCTCTCCCTAAATGATCATTTTGAATGTAAAAAAGAGAGAGATATCAAAAGGTAGTTTATTATTTCACAATGATATCAGAACACCTTTCAGGTAGAGATGACCATTCCAAAAGAGGGAAATAAGATTGAGATTTCCGACTGAGCCCCGGTGGCGTCGTGGTTGTGTGCGGGACTGCGGCCTACTGGGATGGAGGTTCAATTCCAGCTCCACAGGAGTAAAGGCTGGGCCTCCTACTCCCACCACCAGGGGGCAGGGATGCCCTTAAAAAAAAATTTGAGATTTCCCCAGTCAATTTTAGAGAGAACCGGATGACCAGGGCAGTTTTAATGACTGGTCCGTCAAACTGGACAGAAAATCAGGTATCGGTTCTGAGAACTCGCTGGATCCCACCACTGAACCCCCTCCCCCTTTTTTCTTTTCAGAACCTTCACTTTTCACATGCCTTTCAGCTGAGTGCTGTCACAGAGGCAAGCATTAAGGTGGCCGTGAGATTTTTGTCATGACCACCCCCACCCCCAACATTCTCGCCATTCCATGTTCAAACCAGAGAGCGTCCCACCATCAGGATGGCAGGAATCAGATACCCCGCACAGGGAACACCTCACCCAAGAATGTGTTGTCTCTTGCGGATGCTCTCTCTCTCTGTAAACACTTCTGCAAGAGATGACTCTGTGTACCTTTCTGGAGCCACGGGCAGATGCTGAGGCGGGCAGGGATTGTGCACAACACATTGTGCTTTATGGGTGTGGGGCGGGTGCCCAACAAGGCCTGCTTCTTCCCCAGCCTCTGACCTGGGAGCAGCTGCCCGGGTGGGTCCCTCTGTGGCATCTGGCTCTTCTCTCAGGGCGGCGGCTATTTCGCTCAGTGCTTGGAAGGCTCTCCATTCGTTCCACGCTGTCGAGGCATTCAAGGAACTAGCTCAGAATGCCACAGGCGGCCTGGAACAGCTGGGGAGAGGGGGCCTTCAAGACCTAGGGACCCCTCAGTCCCTGTCATAGCCCCTGCTGCAGGCTTCAGCTGCTTCATGCTGCTGTGTGTGTGTGTTCTATTACAACTATGAAAAGAATGAGTTCCTCCCCTCCTGGTGGTGGTAATGAACCTCAGAGTTGGGGGGAGGAGCTGTGAGCTGGGAAATAAAAAGACACCAACATGAGCCTGGAGCCCCCACGTGATTGACCTTCAAGAAAATGAACGATCTTGGGTGCTTTCCATTCCTCACCCTGCACTGGCATCTCCCTGATGACAGTGAGGTTGAGTCTGCTACCCATTGCCGGACGTCCTCTCCATGTGGAAGAGGCTCCTCCAGGCTCAGGTTCTTGAAATGATCGTCCTGCCCACGCCATCTGGGTTTAGAAGTTGTGCGGAGGCCCATCAGTGGTGGCGCTCCAGCCTTCACTGTCTGCCCATGAAGCACCTTGACTATGGGTTGAACTTGCCTGGCACTGCCGCATGGGAGATGGGGAGGCTACCACTGAGCCACCGGGGGTGGACCTTGGCCTGGCCTTTGCTGGGGGCGTGATGTGCATCACATGGAGGCTTGATAGAACCCGTGGAGGGTGACCGTGGACTTGCCATCTGAGCACCTCGTGGCTCCCTCGCACCCACAGCCCAGAAACACAACCTTCAAGCCTCTGGAAGCAGTGGCGTGGCCTGCCCAGGCTGTGCTTCCAGAATGGCCAAGAGCACTCCCTGAGTACTTGATGACTTAATGGAACTAAGTACTGAGTGAAAAGACCCTTTTTATATGGAGACGGGATTCCTGGGTGGTGCAGGCAGACAGTTCACACACTTGACAAGCAAGTGAAATGTCAGAGCTTCATGCCCACTCACTCGTTCCTTGGGACAGAGGCCTGACAGTTGATTTCTGGAGACTCAGTCTTGGAACACAGCTTGGCGTGAGTCCCACGCTGACACATAAGGACTCACGGTGAGTCAGCCCCATGGCCGCTGGTTTGGCTGTTTACGAGGAGCCCTGGTGGCATGGTGGACTGCACATTGAGCTAGCAACTGGAAGGTCAGTGGTTAGAGCCCACCGGTTGCTCCTCTGAATAAAGATGAGGCTGTCTGACCCTTCCCACAAAGATCAAAAGCCTTAGAACAAAGAGATAGCTTGATGACAGCTTGTGTCAGTTACCTAATTTCATGTCAGCTTGATAAATAAGTGGAGGGGGTGGAGTCTAGTCTGTCAATCAAGCCACAGTCTGATGATCCCTCCTTGTGGGCATGGCCTTCTCCTGAGGATTCTGGGAACTTCAATTCTCTCTCTGCCTGTTGACAAGCCACATGGCGTCCTGTGAGGAGCCCTCTCTCTCTCTCTCTTTGCTTCACGTTCCTGCTGTGGAGACACAGGGAGACCTGGAGGAACCACGTGGAGACCCATGCCAGCACTGAACTACTTCCACCGCCGCCACTGGATCCCAAGGCTTTCCACCCAGCGACCTGTGATCTTCCTACGGTCTGCATCATTGCGCTTGGCTAAGTGATTCTGAAGAGGGATTTATGGACTAATGTCAAACCTATAAGATACTACGGGACTTACGGACTTGATCTGGACTGGACTGCGATACTCTCTGGGAATACAATCACTCTTTGATATAAAACTCTCATATATATATATATATATATATATATATATATATGCCCTGGATTTGTTTCTTGACTCAACCCAGACTAACACACAGCTCTTGGGGGTCATGGTCTTTTGTGGGAGAGTGAGGGGCTCTGGGAACTGCCTCTCTCCCTACCACATCACCTTCTTCCTCTCGGGAGTGTCACTGGGACTCTGTGTCCACAGCCAGGGTGGCCCCAGGTGAGCCTCCTGACCCTTAGAGCTGCCAGCCCCTGGTCATGTTCCCACCACCCTTGGATCCCCACAGCTCTGCCTGGGATCTTTCTTCCTGGCTTAGCTTTCTGCATCACTGGGCTGAGCCTGAAGAGGGATTTGGGGACTAGCATCAGACTTATAGGCTTGATTTGGCCGGAGCTGGGATATCTTCTTGGTAGGTGATTACTTTTTTAAATATAAAGCTTGTTCTTATACACAGAGGCGTGTTGCTGGATTTGTTTCTCTAGACAACCTGGCCTAACATGTTGACAAGGTACTTGATGACAGTGAGCTGCTTTATGAGTGGATGCTCTAAAGACACAGAGACCAATCCTAAAATTTCCAATGGCTTGTGTCTCTGGGCAAGTTCCATGACCACGGAGTTTCCATTTGCTCCCTTAGAGGAGAGTCTTGGTGTTGAGAATATTCACAGAAAAATATACACCAACTCAACCGTTTCTGTGGGTCAATTCAGTGCCATTGCGTTTAGTCTTTGAGTTGTGCAACCTTCTCATTTTGAGCTCCCCTGTTACCACAGACTCACTACGCCCTAAGCATCCAACTTAGCCTTTTGAGTTGCTGTTGTTTGACTCCTTACAGATAGTTCTTTTTTTTTTTGGACATCACTGTTCTCTGGTGGTGGGAGTAGAAGGCCCAGCCCCACTGCTGGTATTGAACCTCCGTCCCAGTGGGCTGCAGTCCCGTGCACAATCACTATGCCACCGGGGCTCAGCCCACAGATAGTTCTTTAAAGAGCATAATGCTCAAGGCAGACCTTTCTTTACTGGTTAAGCTAAATTACTGTTTGGTTTTTAGAGGACCTCTGAGGATATTTTTGGTTTAAGGTTTAAAGATGATTTCAGATAAATAGATTCAGGAGTTCCTTTACCCTCCATGATTCCAGGAAGTCTGAAGTTCACAAGAAGCTGCAATTCAGTTTTGCATTTTCCCTCTTTGGATCAAGAATCTTCTGTAGGCTATTTGATCAAAATATTCAGTCATCGTAGCTGGGCACCATCTAGTTCTTCTGATCTCATGACAAGAGAGACAGTTGTTCAGAGAGGCAGTTAGTCACACCTTCCACTGTCCCCGCCTCTTTCTGACTCTCTTGTCCTCTGTTCTTCCAGACATGGATACCCTCTGGGCAAATTTTGGGACCTCAGCTGTCTCCCTCCTCCTCTTTTATGCCGTTTCTCAAAGGGCCAGGAGGGGATGGAAAGTGAGAAATGGGAAATGACTTGTTCTGATTGATGTCTTCATCTCACCTGCCATCACCTTGAATGCATTCTTTCTCTCCCTTGTTTTTGGAAAAAATTATTCTTGCTTATATATTTATATTTTAACCTGGAAAAGCACCGGAAGTGGGGAGACACATATACTGCTAACTCCATCACCCAGAGGCAAGAAGTGACATATTTGGGGCTCACCCCTTTTTGTTTCTGCTAATCGAGACAAACTTCTGTAATCCTTGAGATCCCCGCCCCCCAACCCTGCCCCTCTTAAAAAGGAGCTACTCATTTTCACAGCCATCAGCAGCAAAGTTAGGCGCGCTCTCCATTCCTTAAGTATATCTTTCTTTGTGCTCACTCACTTTTGAGATGTGTCACTTTGAGTGAAAAGCAATTAATTACAGCAGGAACGCCGCTTGGAGACGTCGTCTGAAATGACGCTGATCTGAGAGAGGAAAGAGAAGGGAGCTGGTGGGAAGGAGAGCTGCAATCTATTTAAACGGATCGTTTCCCTTCCTTCCAACTACCAGCGTTGGGGGCCTATATATTTATGAACGGCCAGAAAGCTATTGTGGTATTTCCAATTTGTCAAGCACGAGACAACCCAACTGCAAAGCCACGCTGATAAACCAGGCAACAAAAGAAAGACTTTGGTAAAATGTCATTTAAGCGTGCTTTTGTTGTTTTTGTGGGGTTTTTTTTGTTTTTGTTTTTTTTTTAGGAAAAGAATACTGCTTTATCAGTTGGTGGGGGGCGGGTGGGCAGTGGGAACCCCCACTAAGTGATTTTCTGGAGATAGAAGAAGCTGGTGTGTGGGGAAGGTGGAGGGGGAGGGCTTCCCGTGTGGGGCATGCTACGAGGCCTTTCTCTGGCCCTCTCTGCCCTCTCCAGCTCCATAAAGCAGTGCCTGGGGACCTGTGGGGCTGAAAGGTTGGATTCTGGGGGCGGTGGACGTCCTAGAAGGTCCTCACCGAGCAGCCAGCTGCGATCCCTGCGATGGCCTGCCCTGCCACGTGGACTAGTGAGAAATTGCAAGGACCGTGTTCCGCACAGTGCCTCGTGTGGAGGAAGCATGTGACCGATGTTCAGTGTGATTGCAGTCTTCTCTCAGAGGTAGGAGTGGGGTGGGGGTGGAAGTTAAGCTTGAAAGGGGGAAACAGCAGGGAGTGAGGAGTCTCTTTTTCTTAAACCTTTTTCATCCAGGCCTCCAGGGCTCTGGAACCCTAGTGGTGTAGTGGTTATGTGTCGGACTGTGTGTTGCCCACAGGGTCAGCAGTTCAAAACAACTGGCCTACGAGAGATGGGCCTTCTATTCCTGCAATGCATTACAGTCTAGGGTCACTATGAGTCAGAATCAACTTGATGGCAGTGTTTGGTTGGGGTTTTCTGAGCCCCATTGATTGAAAAGAGGTGTGTGTGTGTGTGTGTGTGTGTGTGTGTGTGTGTGTGTACCCCACGCGTGCTGGGGTGCAAAGAATGAGGGAGACTCAGGCAGGAGGAAGAGTCAGCCAATAGTGATGGGGCACAAACTATACAACTGTGGCAGGATTCTCACCCCACATGCTGCAAACCAGGTTTGACTCCCTGGCAATGTACACCATACACAGCTCCCTGTAGACTTGCATGGTGTTACGATGTTGAACGGGTTTCAGTGGAATTTCTGGATTTAGGCGTCAGGAAGAAAGGTCAGGTGAGCTACACTTCCCAAATTCATCCAGCGGGAACCTGGATCACAGGAGTCCAACTGACCGCTTGGGGATGGCGCGGGACCGGGCAGCGTGCAATAGATCGCTCCGTTGTGCATGGGATTGCCAAGAGCCAGGAGGGGTCTTAAGAAGCAGACAGCAACTGTGCGCTACTTCCTGGGCCCCTAACAAGTTGACAGAGAGGTTAGGTGATGTGAGCAGGCATCTGCAGTAGGCTTGTCGATCTGGCCTGAGGGCCTGAGCCGCAGCAGCCCTTCCACCCTCGGGGGACTTACGACGTCTTTCCTCCACCAAATTCCTGAGGGTTTAGTCCTAACTTAGCACCATGGAGGGTTTCAAGAGGTAGAATTTGCCCCATTTGTGGAAATCCGAGACCTGTCCCTTGAGACCTTGAGAGGCGCTCTCCCATTCAGCATTCAAAGGGACTGAGTGGAACATCCAGCGGATGCAGGCGTGACTTTGCCAGAAATGTGCTCCCAGGCCATGCAGAAAGTCAGGGGAGCCCCTGCCCTGTCCCACTCAAGTCCTAGGTAGAGGGATGCAAGCTCCAGCCTGTAGGGCAGGCCTGGCACACAGTGGGGCGGCGGGCAGACTGCCATCCTTGGCCTCATGGGACCACGCTCCTTGCCAAACGGTCTTGCGTTTCAACACGTTGGGAGAGCACAGGAGGTGGGCATAGCTTCACTGTTGGCCATGAAGCGGGGCCAAACACTGCTGAGGGAGCCCCTGCAGAGATGGGAGGAGAGTGGACTGGGGTGCCAGGCTCCTGAGGGAATGTGGGGCAGTGTCTAATGCCAGGACCCGGGGCTGTGACAAAGACATTTCTCAAGCTAGCCCAGAGGCCTGGAAAGGGTTATAGAAATGAGTCTGTCAAACTCCTTCGTTGTTTTTTGTTTTTTTTGGTGGGGGGGTGGGCATCACTGCCCTGGTGGGAGTAGGAAGCCCAGCCTTGCTCCTGGAGAGCTGCTGCTGCTGGATTTGAACCACCAACCCTATGGACCACAGTCCCACACACAACCACTACACCACCGGGGCTCAACCCCTCAAACTCCTTCATTGTGCGGATGGGGAAGCTGAGACCCAGAAAGAAGAAAGGACTTGCATTGGAGCCAGTAATAGAACTGGATCAGAAAACCACGCAGAGGTCTCTCCACGGCACCCCTCCCCCCCAGTCATTTGATCCTCTCAAATGACTGTCCCATGATGATTATACAGGACTGGTCTCCTAAGGGGAAGCCTTTGTTTCCATCAAACTCTGTGAAGTCTTGGGTTTCCCAACAAAATAGGGGATTATAGCTTAGAAAAGAAATTCTAAGAACAGGGATTAGGTTCGATTACTCTCTCTCTCTCTCTCTCTCTCTCTCTCGGGCCAATCTTCTACCTACTCGAAATCCCTTGAAACACCAAGGAAGAGTGGATGGAAGCCAACTGCTGTCTCCACCAACAAAACATTCTCATTCAGGCTGAGCCCCAGTGGCGTAGCGGTTGTGCGCGGGACTGCGGCCCACTGGGACGGAGGTTCAATTCCAGCAGTGGGGCTGGGCCTCCTACTCCCCCCACCGGAGAGCAGTGATGCCCCAAAAAACAAAACAAAACAAAAAAAATTCTCATTCAAGGCTCCAGTGGATCTGCTGGTCCACCCTGCGCGTTGCCCATAATGACGTACAAGAGTCTGTCACCTGCAGCTCAGGAGCCCAGGTGGTGCCATAGTCAACAATGTGCCACTCACCAAAGGATGGCTGGTGTGAGCCACCAGCAGCTCCGCAGGAGACAAGACCTGGAGACCTGCCCTCAGGGTTTCCTGAGCGGCAGCTCCTCTCTGTCCTGTGGGTCCCTGGAGGCAGAGTGGACGTGCTGATGCACAGCAAGAGGTCAACGGAGAGTTGTCCGCTTATCTTTCCATCTTCTCTGGTGTGTGCTCAGTTTTCTCTTGTCTGACTGGACCTCAGTCTTTTTTTTTTTTGGCATCACTGCTCTCCGGTGGTGGGAGTAGGAGGCCCAGCCCCACTGCTGGAATTGAACCTCCGTCCCAGTGGGCCGCACTCTAAAGAGTTACGATCTCAGGCTGAGTCCTGGTAACATTGTGGTTGAGTGCGGGACTGTGGCCCACAGGCTTGGCGGTTCAAATCCAGCAGCGGCTCTCCAGGAGCAAGGCTGGGTAGCTCCCACGACCACCAGAGACAGGGATGCCGCCCCCAAAAGAGTTACCACCTCGATTGTGCATGGAGCATGGTGCCTGAGAAGTGCCCACAGCCTGAGTGCTGTGCAGTCGGCGCGCCCAGGGGTGCTCTTTCCCCGAGAAGTCTTGTACTTCTTCAGCTCAAAGCAAGGGCCAACCTAACAACCAACCAAGGTGGTTAAGCAGCCGGACTACGACCTGGAGACCATGAAAACAAGGAAGAACCCACCATAGCCAAACTTCCCAATGACCTCTCCGTCCTGCAGGGTTTCACGAAGGCCCTGGTCCTGGCCATGCAGAGGGAAGAGCAGGCCAGCAAACAAATCAGCAGCAAGAAATAGCCCCGTGATGACTGCAAACACATTTGAAAATAATGGAGGTTTCCCACTCTTTGAAGTCCCCTTGCATATCACACAACTTTTGTCTGTTATTGACAGCAATGACAAGAATCTGTTTGCAAGCTTACCATTCCCATCGCTCCTACCCTTCACCCTCACGTTCTGTATACTGACCCTAGTCACTACTAATAAAGTTTGATATCTGTGGAACAAAAAAAGAAAAAGAATTGCCGTGTCAGAAGCTCAACCCTGCCCTAGGGGGGAGCAATAAGTCAGGATTGGCGTGAGGGCAGTGAGTTTGTTTTTTTGGCTGCCATTAGCGCGGCTCTTCAAAAGTGTCCTAGACAGTGGGCGTTCTAAGCATGATCTTCTTACTTCTGAGTTCCATGTTTTCTCTTGATCGATTAAAGTAATAAGCCATAATGACAGCTTTTCTAATATTGAACCAGTCTGCAGTCATCATGAGATATTATTCGTTGACTCTATCGTTGGAGTTGATTCACCTTGATATGCAACTTGATATTTCATAATTATAATTATGTGATATGAGTTGTTACATTTTTTATGCGGGCAACGCACTTTTGTGAATGAATAAATGATCAGTCTTGGTTTGAGGACCGTGTTCACCGGTGGCATATTCTAGGGGATATTTCAGCTTTTTGTGCTGCGGGACCACAGACGCAGCATAGGCATTATCTCTTACTTACAAAGGCCTGGGGGCTGAGTGGGTTACATGTTGGACTGCTAACCCTAAGGTCAGCAGTTTGACGCCATCAGTCTCCTCTGATGAAGAGGAAGAGAAGACTTCCTACTTCTTTTTTTTTTGGGGGGGGGGGCGGTTACCACTGCCCTCTGGTGGGAGTAGGAGGCCCAGCCTTGCTCCTAGAGAGCTGCTGCTGGATTTGAACCACCAGCCCAGTGGGCCGCAGTCCCGCACACAACCACTGCGCCACCGGGGCTCAGCAAGACTTTCTATTTCCATGAAGGTGTGCAGCCGTGGGAACCTCTATTTTAGAGAGCCACAGTGGGTCAGAAGCAACTGAATGACAACATCAGTTGCTAGAGGCATAAACCTGTTAACCTATGGAGGCCCCGGGCCTATGTATCCATAGGGTTAGTTTTTAAACTTCTTTCCCAAGTGCTCCCCTATGTCACACGTGTGGCAGTCAAGTAGAGGTGTCAAGTAGAGGACTAAGAGTGTAGGGGTGAAGTCTAGCCTGTCAATCTGTGTGGGCATGGCTTTCTCCTGAGAACTCTGGGAAATCTGACCATATTTCCCCCTTGGAGGTGAGAGAGCCACTCCTCAGTTCCTTGGAGACTCTTCTGACAAGACACCATGTGGACTCCCTGGGAGACATGACAGCCATTGGTCCGTGATTGTCCTGGTATCGTTGCATGTGCTTTGTGAGTCTGAAGAGTCTTATAGATTGGTTTCGGACATATGGGCTAATATCAGACTTATGACCTTGGACTGGACTGAGCTGGGGTGTTTTCTTAATGTTCACTTGCTCTTGTATACAAACCTCTTTCTTAGACACAGATGTATGTTGATGAATTTGTTTCTCTAGTCTACCCAGACTAACACGCGTCTATTAATTCTTTCTATATATTTTTTCCTGTAAAAATTTTGGAAATGTACTTTCTTAGAAGGTTGTCTATTTCAGTTCAGATATCAAAACTTTCCCAAGACCTCAGGTTCGCTCTCCTTTCTTGCTGGAATAATGGTTTGTGTTTGTGTCTCTGTTTGCCTTGATTCAACACGACTATCATGTGTCTAGAGCGACTTACTCGACTGTTTGGGTTCTTTCACAGGGCGGTAATTCATTCAGATCTTCTTCTGCCTTTCTGCCTTTGCCATCTTCTGATTCTACTTTCCTTGGGTTAAGTTTTTCCTCCTTTACCTTTTTTGGTTGAATGCTGAGTGTATTTATTTATTTTTTTTATTTATTTTTTTTATTATTTTATTTTATTATTTTTTTTTTTTAGGCATCACTGCCCTGGTGGTGGGTAGGAGGCCCAGCCTTTGCTCCTGGGAGCCGGAATCGAACCTCCATCCCAGTGGGCCGCAGTCCCGCGCACAACCACTACGCCACCGGGGCTCAGCCCTGAGTGTATTTATTTATCTTATTTCAAAATAACATTATTTAACCCTAAACATTTTATCCAAGATTACAGCTTTAGCCGAACCCCAAAAGTTATCCGCATGATCTGTATTTGCATAGACACTACAATTTGACCAGCTTGAGAATTTGGGTTTATCAGCTTTTCTTTTCAAAATCTTCAGCTGTTATATGCTTTTATTTTTGAGATGACTATTTCTTTTTTTCTTTTTTTTGGGGGGGGGGTTATCACTGCTCTCGGCGGTGGGAGTAGGAGGCCCAGCCCCACTGCTGGAATTGAACCTCTGTCCCAGTGGGCCGCAGTCCCGCGCACAACCACTACGCCACCGGGGCTCAGCCTGAGATGACTATTTCAGAGACATTTCAGGCAACTGGAATTTGTGTTTGATTTTAAGGTTAGCATTATTTTTCTTCAATCTCGATCCATCTGTAAAAGTTTTCTGTTGTTCATTTCTGGCAGGTGACTGGCGGTTAGTAGTAAACCTTTGAGAGGTTTAACATTTTCTCGCCAGATTATATCAAGGAGTACATCTCATTTATTTCATTTTGCCAGCTATTCTGTATGCTCTTCTGATCCCAAAATGACAGTATTAGTTCCACTCAGGGAAATTTTATTCAGCTTTTTCTCTGTCTGCTCAATGCCTTCCGACCAGTAGCTGGAGGCATCGTTCACGTCACTTTGCCTTTCTCTCTCCTGTTCCTTGGAGCTCTCAGAACATTTCCTTGGCTTGCCTCCCAAGTCGCCAGGCGCAGCCTCGATGGGGGTTTAGAATCCAACCACTGTGTTTGACACTTCACAACTGCCTGTTTCCTCAAGAGGCTTCCCACGTCCATGCATTCAACAGACATCTCTTTTTTTTTTCTTTACTTTTTTCTTCAACAGACATTTCTTTGTCCTGATTTCACACTGTTTTCCTGCAGGATATACAAAGCCAGGCTAGAGCTCTATCTTTAGCGACGAGGAATCCAGAAATGAAAACTTCTAGATTTCATTTATAATAGCATTAAAATATAAACCTGAGCAGCCAAGCAAGGTGCAGTTATTGGTCTCTCCCTGTCCTGAGCAAAGAGTGAAGATAATCAGAGATGCCTACACCACTGGCACCCCACCCTCAACCACCCTGAGACCGGAAGAAATAGATGGTGCCCAGCTAACCTCTCATTGCTCCAAAACAGATCATCCTAGGAGGTCCTGGAAGTGAGGGAGAACAACGTGGAAGAAAACTCAACAGCAACAAGCTTACTGGTCTGATAGAGGCTGGCGGGACCTGGGCACTGTGGCCCCCAGAGACTCGCCTAGCCTGGCACCGAAGTCATCCCGTGACTCAACATTCAGTCAAACAATAGCTTGGTCTACAAGGCGAACACCACTACCAAGGAGGCACTTACACCTTCACCCAATGAGCTGGATGAGATCAACAGAGCACCACAAGGCCTGGGATAGAACTCGGAAGGCAGGAGAGGAGTGGAATCAGTAAGCACAAGGAGGAAATGTGAAGAGTGATGTAGGGAGTGTGATCCATGACAGAGCTGTCTACTCTGTCCATAGAGAGCGACAGTCTCTGAAACTCACAGGGGCACCTCTCCCTACTCCTAAAGAGCCTCTGTGAGGAGCCATCAACTCACTAACAGTGAGTTTGGTAGGTTTGACTATCAGCCAGACCCCGTTCTAAGTTCTTTCTTCTGTTAACTCTTGGGCCCACCTAACAACCCTGTTTCTGGGCCAACATACAAATGTGATTTCTCATCTTAGAAACTGGGAGATAGAAGGGTCTATCTACCCAGGGTCATAGGCCTAATGAGTACCTAGCTTGGTTTGAGACCAGGGAGTCTGACTTCTGAGCCTGTACCTGCTCTTAAGCAATCCACGCCAGGGCAGCTCAGATAACGAGGGATTATTTTCCTTGGATTAAAACAAACAAACCTCATTCACGTATCGCAGTGAGAATTTGCGAGTCAATCAGAACAAATTGGGAAGACCCCGGCAGCTTAACATCTTGACCCCTCGCTGTCCTTCTGCAATTTTACAAATGAGGAACTACGTGCATAACGACTCCCCCGAGGTTGTGGCAGTCTTGACGGTTCTGGATTGCCGCCTGTTCTCTTCAAGCGTGTGCTGGAATCCTTACCCGTGGATGTAATCCCATTTGGGAATAGGGTTTTCTCTGGTATGTTAATGAGGCCATATCATTAGGATGTGTCTTCCACCTAATCTCTTTTGAGAGATCAAAAGAGCAGATGAGGCACCGAGAAGCCAGTACTGCTGAGGAGAGGCAGATGCTGTGGTCACCCGGGGACGGGCAGAGATGAATGCTAGAGCGGCTGGAGCCAGGATGTGCCCCCAGATCAGAGAGCCTTTGCCTCGAGTCAGTGTCCTGCACCCAGAGTTCTCGCCTTGTCAGCTGTGAGGAAATGCACTTCTGTTTGCTAAGCCCACCCCCGTGGTATTGCTGTCATCACAGGGCTAGGAGACTAAGACACAAATATGCTATCCCATTGTTCTCTCTCTCTCTCTTTCTTTCTCTCGCCTTCTTTTCCTCCCTGCTTCTCTTTTTTTATTTCTCCACCCTCTTTCCCAAACCTCCCAAAGCTTAGAGGGTGTTTGCGTTTTCCTCTCCAGCAGCCTCCCGGATCAGAGCAGTGGGTGAAGAAGGCACGCAGAACCATGGGATCTAGGCTCCTCGATTGGGGCGATTGAATCAGAGTATTTTCAAACCCTACAAAGAAATCCTGTACGCATAGGAATCACTCACTTCCTGCCGCCGCCCCTCCAACACACCCCTCCTCCCTGCCTTCTACCTCCCGGTCCCTGGCAGCCTTGAATCTGTTTTGCTGTTTGTTTGATTGTTTCTTGGAGTGGACACGGTGGCTGAAACAATAGGCTCTCCAACTGAGCAGTGCATCTGGGGTGGCGCAGAAGCAGGCTTTCACTCTGCGCACGGATCGCTGGGGACCGACCTGGCAGCGTCTGACAACTGCACCGCCACCGTGCATTTAGCTCTTTGGGACACCTTGTGCGATGTTGTTAGGGTAGGTGCCATCGATCCTGCGCTGGCCCACGAAGACCTATGCCCAACAGTGGGAAACATTGCCCAGTCCCTCACCATCCTTACCCTTGTGCCCATGCCTGAGTTCACGGATGAAGGTGACATGTGGAGGGTCTTCCTCTCTTCGCTGCTCCCCTGCTTTACCAAGCATGATGTCCCTTCTCCAGGGACTGGGCGCTCCTGACAATGTGTCCAAAGTGTGTAAGACAGCTCAAATGAGTGAACCAGATGTATTCGTGTGTGTGTGTGTGTGTGTGTGTGTGTGTGTGTGCCTAGCTCCCTTTACATAGCATAAGTGTTCAAGGCTTGTCCACACCGTGTGTGCTTCCATACGTTACTCCTTCCCATGACTCAATCATAACTAGTATTTCAGTGTATGGATCTTCCATGTTCTGTTTCCCCACTCATCAGTTAATGGGTGCTTGGATGGCTTCCACTAACTTTGGCTAATATGCACAATGCTTCCCTGAGCCGCCGTCACGTGTTAGTCTCTGGATGGACACACGCCTTCTGCCGTGAACGCTCCTCGGATTGCTGCAGGCGTTTAGTTAACTGCTGGAGTTGTGAGAAGCTGGATTGTGACCTCCTTCTTGGCCACTGTGTGCATTGCTTTTGTGGAAGAAGGGACCTGCCGTGGTAACTGATGGCACCCCAGGTCTCGTCATGTGTTACGATGTGATGAATCCAAACGCATCCCTTTTTAGAGGTGTCTTTTAGAACACTGCTGCAGTCAGCAGCATTGGTCCCCTCAATTTGTTGAATTTCCGGCCCCCCCCCAACCCACCCCCACCATGACAACAGGATCCAACTAAGCAAATGAGCTCTCCCATCAGCTGCTGGGCAGGACTTGAGGCCCCAGGGCTGGTAAGTTTCTTGGTGGG
>PVJH01024885.1:16190-32545 GCA_004026705.1 Nesogale talazaci | reverse complement strand
TTTTGTCTTATAAAGTTAAACTTAGGTCTTCCCTATGATCCAGAAATTCTCTATATTGATCTGTATCTGTGCACATGCTCCTGAGGTCAAGATAGTGGGGGATGAGAAAGCCTCAAAAAAAAACCAACAGAAGAGCATTGTATGTTTTATCAGTGCTATACTGCACCCTGGTTGACTCATCCCTGTCAGGGAACCAGCTCCTAATACATCTTCACAGGTCCAGTAGGTGCAATTGTACAGGGATAGTAAGTAAAGATTATAGTAAAGTCATAGAAATTATGAGAAGTAGAAGAAAGAGTAAAATGAAAGAGCCAGGCACATTTCCTGGCAGCACACTCACTGCCTAGATGACCATGATCGCCACAATCTGCACCTGCACACACAGTGAGGCCAGGAAGCCAGGAGCTGGGGGCTGCTGGGGAGAGCCAGAGAGAGCCAGCGGAGGCAAGTTTATTGCTCACCAAGGTTTACATCTACTTACTGGGCATAATTACAGGTAACCACATGTCACAGGGAGGGACTATACATTAGGCATACTCATCACAGGAAGAGGTGTACATGAGACAGGAAGGGGAGGGACTAGGGGGTATACATGTGACAAGAAAGGTGGATTCATGAGGGCAACCTAATCTTGATCATGCTTGGGTGGGTTTGACCTCCCTGGGTTCTCCTACAAGGAAATAGTCTTCTACTATCTTTATCAGAAGGGAGTGGGGCCTACTTAGGATGGGACAGACTGTTCAGTCTGATTGCTCCTGATGGCTGACAACCGTTAGGGAGAATGACCTCTGATCTCCATCTGCTGCCCTCCAAGTGCATAGTCATCTGCCATGTGTGACAAGCAGCTATGTTTGGGGGAGACATTTGGGGGAGACGACTTGGGAGAACTCTTGTTATAATCCTACACAACCCTTCCTTGTGACTCTTCTCTGAGGGGATGTCCGATTGTCTACAGATGGGTTGGGGGTCTCAGCTCTGACCCCCTTGTTCTCAACAATATGTTTTCATTGTTATTGCAATTTGGGGTCTTCTGGTACCTGTTACCTGATCCCTTTGACACCTCATGATCGCACAGGCTGCTGTGCTTCTTCCATGGGGACTTGTTTCTTCTCAAAGTGTTTTCTTGATTGAAATCTTCAGGGATAGAAAGTCTTTTCTCCAAGGTACTGTTGGGGGAGTTTGAACTGCCCACCTTTAGGTAAGCAGTCAAGTGTAAACTATCTGTGCCAATCAGAGATCTGTGCCAATCTGCAACAATCTGTTGCACAGGGCCCTTACTAATCTGGAATTACTGAGCCAGATGTCAAGATATATAAATGATATCTCAGTGTTTAAAAAAATCACCACGGTTTACATAACTCAAAGGAAATGCCCCCCAGAGGAATGCACTTCAGAGGACAGCACTGAAGCTACAGCTTGGGGAGAGGAACACATCTGATTAGAGCAAACAAAGAGGGATGGAGAGGGAGGGGGACACATCCTGGCCCACCCATCCACGAGGGCGATATTACTGCTCAGAGCAGACAGCGCACAGAGGGACCATAGAGTTGGGCCCAGTACAAGAAACGAGGTCCCTCCCTGAATCACAGTGCTATGGGGGATAACACTGGAGACACAGTGAGGGAATTGTGTCCAGGCTGACCCCATCACACTGAGATAAAACACTAAGGGCATGCAACAGAAGAGTAAAGGTAGCAAAGTGATGAAGTCCCTGGGGAATAGACTTTGGGGACAGAGTGTGGCACCCCATCAGACTTGACTGTAAAACACTCCTAATGGTTAAAAAAAAAAAAAAAAAAGCAGACCCAGAACTTTTTATAGGTTTTTCCTTTTCTGCCTTTGGCTTTCTTTTTTTAATTGTTATTTTGGTTTTGGTTTTGTTGATGTTTTGTCGATTTTGTCTTCCTTTGTTGTTTTGCTTGGATTCACCTGGTTTCTTTTTTTTTGCATTTATTAATGTCTCTGTATGTCTGTCTAGAAAAGATAGGTAGGATAAACAATTCAGAAAAGAAAACAATGAGATTGATGGTTTCAGAGGTACATGGGAGAAGGGGAGATGGGAGAAAGGAAGGGGGGACTAGAAGTGAACTAACAGCAATGGAAAGAAGGGCGAAGGATGCCTAGTGGGGCTTAATCAAGAGCAATGTAACATCGAGAAATTGCTAAACCCGAATGAAGGCCGAATATGATAGTGGGGGACATGAAGGAAGCAAAAGGAAATAGAGGAAAAACTAGCAGGCAAAGGACATTTATAGAGGTCTATACACAGGCATGTACATATGTAAATATCTTTTTATATAACAATAGGGAATTAGATCTATGTACATAACAAGAACACTTTGTTCTAATAATCCAGCATTCCATGAGACTCACCTTCTCAACACGATTGCTGAAGACAAAGCCGATGCATAAGCAAATGTGGGGAAGAAAGCTGATAATGCCCAGCTATCAAAAGACATAGCATTGGGCTGAGCCCCGGTGGCGTAGTGGTTGTGCGCGGGGCTGCGGCCCACTGGGACGGAGGTTCAATTCCAGCAGTGGGGCTGGGCCTCCTACTCCCACCACCGGAGAGCAGTGATGCCAAAAAAAAAAAAAAAGACATAGCATTAAAAAAATAAGATAATTAAATAAAAAGATATACTATCAGGGATCTTGAAGTTTTGAAGATAAACAAGCAGCCATCTAGCTGAGAAGCAACAAAATCCTCATGGAAGAAGCACATCAGCCTGTGTGATCATGAGGTTTGATGGGATCAGGTATCAGGTTTTTAAGATGCCCAGAACAAAATCATACCAATGTGAATTGGGGCAGCGCCCCCCCCCCGCCCCCCCCCGGAGAATGGAGACTCAAAGCCCATCTGTAAACAATTGGGCACCCCCTTACAGAAGGGTCACAGGAAGGGACAAGTCAGTGGCAGGATGCAGTACAGCACCAATGAAACATACAACTTTCCTCTAGTTCTTTAATGCTTCATCCCCTATCATGACCCCAATTTTTCCTTACAAATCTGGCTAGACCAGAGTATGCACACTGCTACAGATAAGAACCCGAAACACAGGGAATCCAGGACAGAGAAACCCCTCAGGACCAATAATGAGAATACAGATAGCAGGAAGATAAGGGTAAGGTGGAGGGAGAAAGGGGGAATCGATTACAAGGACTGACTATAACCCCCTCCCAGGGGGATAAACAACAGAAAAGTGGATGAAATGAGACAGAGGACAAGGTAAGATATGAAAATAATAGTCTATAATTTGTCAAGGGTTCATCAGGAAAGGAGGGTGGGGAAAGGACAGAGAAATATGAGGAGCAGATACCAAGGGCTCAAGTAGAAAGAAATGCTTTGAAAATGATGATGGCAACATCTGTGCAAATGTGCTTGACACAATGGGTGTATGTATGGATTGTGATGAGAGCTGTATGAGCCCCCAATAAAAGCATTTGATAAAAACTGTAACAAGAACACACACACACATAAAGGAAGATACAACTGCATTTTCTATTTTCTACTCATATTCATATTTAACTACATATTCCAACATAGTGAGGACAGTGCACAACTAGGCAGGGTTTCCTCGTTCCATTGCACATGGGAACACGATGACCTAACAACAATGGCATGAAAGACAATGGACTCTTCTTCTTCCCTTGACAGCACTTAGTGCACTTTCTCACGTCATTAAAATTCTTTGAAGAACATCCTTTCTATTTGGGAAGACGGTTCAGTATATAACTGTGTCGTAACTTATTTAGCCATTTCCCTATTATTCCACATTTAAGTCATGTCTAAAAGGACCAGATTCTAACATTGGTAAAGTGGGACACCATTGATGGGGGGCAGGGGTGTGTCTTGATTAAAAATTTGGTCTATATGGAGCAAGAAAAATTTTCATAAAGTGCAAAATAGTATTGTAATATGTCTTACTTTTAAAATGCCACAGGACAAATTGTTAAAAATTGGGACAGCCCTGCCAAAAGCGAGATGTCTGGTCACCTTATCGATTTTCCCATAGAAGGAAATGCGTCATCATTGAAAATAGTTGACATTCTGTGTGTGCTTCAGAATGTGACCCCTCGAGGCACAGCAGTTGTGTGGGAATCTCAACTCAGTCACTGATTAGCTGTGTGGCCTCACCAATCACTGCAGCTCTCCCTGCTGGAATGGGAGAGATTCCTGGGAACTTACCTCAGGGATGGTTGTGAGGTGAAATGGGATAATACATGTAGTCCACTTAGCACAGCGCCCAGCACTTAGTAAGCCCTCAGAAGGACTGCTGTGCTGAGAGCAATTGTTGGAGGACTGAGGGAGATTACAGAAAGCTGGGCTGAGGCCCGGTGGCATAGTAGTTGTGTGCGGGACTGTGGCCCACAGAGTTGACGGTTCAAATCTGGCAGCAGCTCTCCAGGAACAAGGCTGGGCTTCCTACACCCACCAGGGCAGTGACACCACCCCCATCCCAAAAAAAAACAGGAAAGTTATGAGGCCGCTCCAAAAGTCTTTACATGGTTAGCAAGGCCTTACTCACTGCCTTGAGTCAACTCTGACTCTAGGACAGGGCGGAGCTGCCTCTAGGTTTCCAAGACTAACCTGGCTACTCGCCTTCAGGCTGCCTGACATAGTGTAGCATCCTGTGATGCTAACCAATCACCACTCTCCTTTCATAAAGCCCTAATGGAGCCTCACAACCCCTCTCAGCACGTCACGCAGGGTTCTGTTACTATTTGAGTTCAAGTAAGGGATGGCGTTCTTCACTGTCCTTTTTCGAGAAGGATGGTTCTCAATTCCAGCTATACTAGAATCGGGGGGAATGGGGGGGTGTTGGGCCTATTATAAATTGAATTGCCCCCCAAAAGTTATGTGGAAGTCCTAGACTTGAATGAAAGCTTGTTCAAAAGTGGAGTCTAGGAGATGCTGTTCATTTAATATGAGGTCAAACTGGAGTAAGGTGTAGGCTTTAATTCAATATGACTGAATGAAGCAAAGAGGGAAATGCCATGTGACAACAGAGATACATAGAACACGTTGCGACCAGAGCCAGAGGAGATCAGGAAGACTAACTCTAGAAAGGGCTAAAGGGTAGTTGAGGTCCATGGGGTTCCTTGTTCTTATCTACTAATCTGGAGCTTACAGTTTCAAAGCCCTCAATCTATCAGATTCTCAGAGGGTGGGACCTAAAACACTGATAGTTTCTAAATCTGCAAGTCAAAGATGATGTCAGTTCAGGTCCAGGCCCTAAGGGAGCAGGGTGTACTGTGACGGAAGTGAGAATGAAGTAAGAGGTGTCTGATGTGGGAGGAAAATAATCGATGATAAAAGTAACTGTAAGGGCTGGGGTCGGACTAGGCAGCCCCCTGGACCAGGCAGAACCCTTGCACCCCTTTGTGCCAGCCTCACAAAGAGATCAACAACTTGCTGAACTTTGTAACCCCTGCCTCTGGCATCTCACGCACTCCCCATCTGACATTTCGGGAAAGAAGTTTGTGAAATGGGATGATTTGCTCATAGGTCATCTCCCACCCCAGGACTTGCAAACACAACACAAGAAATTTCCCCTTTCTTTTGTTAGCCCACACGTTTGTAGCTCAGACCCTATATATGTCCTACTGCCCCAATACTGGGTGCAGCTTCCCTGGTCTAACTCTTGGCCTCGGGACTACCCAGGAGCTCAAGATGGTCCTGTCTGTCTGTCTGTCTCTATCTCTGCTGTCCCTTCCCTTCCCAAAATCCTTCACTACCTCCAATAAAACTTACATATTTGCATTTCATCCCTAACTGAGCTCTGTCTCCTTCCTGTGGCTCCGTCTCAACCTCTCAGTAACTGTTAGAGATGAAGAGGGCTTGATTTTCAGGAACTGGTGCAAAATGAAAATGTGGTGTCCCTTGGTCAAAAATAGCTACGGATTTTAAAAATGGAGACAGGAGAACATTGAACCAAGCTCGAGGCCCTCTGAACTCAGGTCCTGTACCCCTCAATGGTCTCCCAGCCATGAAACCCCCCCTTGGAGAAGATGAATCAAGACATCTCAAAAAGTGACTTTAGCAGCCACCACACCCCTCCTAACTTCCCTGCCCTTGGGGGTGCCATACTCCATGCCTGGGAGCCTTCTACACATCATTCTGTAACATACTCTGGTCCTGTAAGCTCCTGGGTTTCCACAGTTTGGCTGGAAGTTTCTGGAGGGCAGAAAAACAAATGAATCTGTCTTGAAAGAAGTACAACCAGAGTGCTCCTTAGAAGAATCAGACTTCTCCTTAGATCCGTGGGTGGCGAAACTTTGTCTCAGATGCTTTGAATGTGTTCTCTGGAGAGACCAGAAAAGGATGCTTGGTAAAGCAGAGCACCAAAAAAGAGGAAACAGCTCATTGGCATGGATTGACACAGTGGCTACACTAATGTGCTCAAACATAACAACCACAGTACTGCACAACAGAGCGGCAATGTGCTCTCCCTGGGGTCTAATTGACTGGATGGGCAGCTATCAGGTCTGGTACAGGACTGGGGACAGCTTGTGTAGGAGTGAAGACGCCCCTGGGGTCCTGTCCCGCACTGCAAGATCAGTGCTTTCCTCCCTCCAGCCCCTCCCTAGATCTGACCATTCAGATAAAAGGTTGTCAATAGATTCCATAGTCAGTAGCTCTAAGACTATTCCTAAATAGGAGAGAGGTCTTCTCTGAGAGCGAAGCCATTTCTAGCAGCATGCTTGAAAGTCTGAATCAGAAAACAGCTGAGGGTGGGTCTGGCCCCACCCGAACTGTCTGGCATTTAATGGTCCCTGGGGTTCTCTTTGAGTTGTTTACTGTGCTAGCCCAGCCCATCGCCAGCACTCAGGTTGACTTGACAATGGTTTTCCCAGGACTTGCAATCCAGTCTCCAGCCCAAGACGCCTGAAATGCCAAAAGAATGAACGTAGTAGCCCAGTCTCACACGACCGACAAAACTCCACAGATTCTCCCAGTTTCAAGCCTGCACACCCAGGAAGAAGACACTGCATACTTGATGTGACCCTTGTGTGTGCTGACCACTCAGCTGGGCACTCCGAGTGTTATCTGACAGCCTCAAAGCGCCGGATAAGAACGGCAGGGAGAATGGCCGCCTTCACCAGACAGCTGGATTCAAGCAGCTCTGCCACTTACCTACTCTGCCTCGGGCTTCTTGTCTGTGCATCAAATCCAAAGCCAAACTCAACTGCCAGCGGTTCAATGCGGATGCATGGCTACTCTGTAGCTGCTGCTTTCTATTGCAGAGCAACTGGGAGGTTGGAACCTTTTGGCTAGCAGCCCAGCCCTTGCCTGACAGAACCAACCAGGGGTCCTTGTCCATTAAAATCCTCCAAATTTACTGCCACTGATTTGACTCCAAGTCAAACTGCCCCTATAAGACGGGGTAGAACTTCTTCTGTAGGTTTCTGAGACTGTAACTGTTTGGAAGTAGGCAGCCTCATCTTTCTCCTGAAGGGCAGTTGGTAGTCTTGAACTGCTGACCTTTGTGTTTAGCAGTTCAATGCATAACCCATGACGGCACTGGGGCTCCTCCTTGTATGATAGATAGAAAAATAATAATAACAATTTCCTCACATATCACTGCAGACAGCAAGGACTTTCCAGTGAGGGATAGATCATATCTTCACAATCTTCTTGTGAGTTAGTACAACAATGCTCTACTGACAGATGAAGTGCCAGAGATCAGAGACGTGAAGTAGAGATCTTTGCTCAAGGTCACTAGGCAAACAGCCATCACTGATACTTGAACCCAGGAAAACTCCAAGCACAGCCCAATTTCTAAAGTCCTGCAACTAATTTTGTGCATGAGATCATATCCTGCATCAGATGATGCTGATCAAGTGAAGAAGAGGACGAGGTCCTACTTCCTCTAGCTGGGGGTACCGAGAAGACAAAAAAAAAAAACAGAAGACAGACAAAACCACGTGGAATGTCAATAGGCCAATACTGGGATTAAGTCCCGTGTTTATGAGTAGGTGATAGATGGGAGCATGGACTCTAGAATGGCCATGCAGTAGGTTAACAGCCTTCATGAATCTCAAAGTCATATACCTGGTGTGGCAGTCATCTGCTTATATTAATTTTATGATTGAGTAGGGGTGAAGTCTAGCCTGTTAATCTGGAGATAGCCATTGAGTAGCCAATGAGGCCTCTGTGTTGGGCATGGCTTTCTCCTGATATGTCTGAGAAATCTCGTGATATTTCCCTCAGGAAGATGAGAAACTATCTTCCCCAGTGGTTGGGAGTTAGTTTCAGAGACGATTCATCACAGACAAGAGGAGATGGCAGCATCTGAGAAGCTGGAGGAGCTGGCAGAGAGAGCACACGGCTTTGCCCTGATGGAGCCAGATCCCTGAAGCTGGAGAGGCCACATGGAGACCTCTGCCAGCAATGAGTTGCTTCTTCTGTTGATGGACCCTGAGCCCTAGAATCGAGGAGCCATGGGGAGACCCCTGCCAGCATCTGGATTCTGCACCCACTGACCTGTGACTTCGTGAGTTGGAAGGAGAATTTAGACTGATTTCGGGCATATGGGTTAATATCGGACTTATGACTTTGAACTGGACTGGGCAAGAATGCTTTCTCAGTGTCCCATTCCTTTTGTATGTAAACCTTTCCTTATATCCATATGCGTGTCTATGAAATTTGTTCCTCTAGTCTACCCGGACTAACACACCTGATGACACAAATCAGACACAAAAGATGATATAATGCATGGTTCTCTTTATATACAATTCCCAAGACACATTTAAAAAAAAAAAAAGGTTGCTTGAATTTGAGGGCAGAGAGAGAAAGAGACTGCAAAGAGCCCAGCGGGAACATGGTGGTGCTGGAAATGTTCTCTACCCGACTGTGCTGGCTCCAGGGGTATCAACATATAGCAACATGAATCAGGGCCCACAGGTGGCCCAAACCGTTTGCCTTTGCCTGCTAACCTAACGGTTGGCAGATCAAACCCAGCTGGTGGGACCTGTGATCTGTTTTTACTAAGCTTACAGCGTAGACACCCCTTTGAACACGGCTATTCTGATCATCACGAGTCAGAATCGAGAGCAACTAACCACACTGTGCATTTCAAGTGCACAGAGCATCTGAAAACAAGCAAACCAAACCAGTTTCCGTCCAGTCCTGCCCAACACCTGGCAGCCCCATGTGTACAGAGTCGGCCTGTTCCATAGGGCTTCTCAATCATCTTTCCAAAGTAGACTGCCAGGCCTTTCTCCCGAGGTGCTCCTGGGCACGGGGGACAACATCAACCCTTTAGATCAGAGGTTCCTAGATTCGTCTGTCCTACTGCCTCCTCTCAGCACCCCACCCCACCCCTGGCAATTAGAAATGTTTCTCCTCTAGCTTATAACTCAGGGTCAAGCGCAGGGATTTGCTTTTGCAGCAGCTGTGGTGGCACGGTGATTACAAGTCTGTTGCCGCTACCTGCAAGGTCAGCTGTTGGAAACCCTCATCTGCTCCAAGGGAGATAGGCAAAGCTCTACTCTCTGAAAGAGCTACTGTCTTGCAAACCCATAGAGGCAGTTCCACCCTGTCCTGTACGGTCACTATGGGTCAACCTCCTCTGGATGGCAGTGAGCCTGGAGTGGGGTTTGCTTTTGCAGTCTCCCTGGATCATGTCAGCATCCCCTAGGAGTGGGGGTGGGAGTGGGGGGGCGGTATTATGCACTGTGAGAAACTGCTTTAGTTGGCCATGGAGAGCTAATCATCGGCACCATCCAGGGACCCATGGATGGAGCTTAAACCAAACCAACCAGCCGTCATCAACTTGATTCTGGCACATGGTGACTCTGTCAGATAGAGTAGAATTTCCCCCTGGGATTTCCAAGACTCTAAATCTTTATGGAAGGAGATAGCCTCACCTTTGTCCCATGGAGCAGGTAGTGGGCTTGAATTGCTGAACTTGTTGTGAGCCGCCCAAGTCATAAATCACGTAGGCCAGGGTCCTTTGGAGCCTGAGGCACAGTCCTTGAACCCCCATCATGTCGTGGCGGGATAATGGTGGGGGGGGGGGGTTGTGGCAGAGTGTGGCAGAACTAAGTCAGATTAGATGGGCAGGGACAGCTTCTCCCTAAGAAATAAAATTTGTGTTGAGAACGGAATGATGAGAAAAATGCTAAATTTGTAAGAAAGCAAAGATGACATCTACTCCAGTAAAATCCCACAAATCTCACTGCCATCCAATTGACTCCAATTCACGCTGACCCTGCAGGACAGACAGGGCCTGTCGTCGGGTTTCTGAGCCGGTCATCTTGAAAAGAGTGGATGACTTCATCTTTGTCCCCATCTACACCACGGGATTGGGATTGGCGCCGTGGCTGCCATGGTGAGCTCCAGCATGGGAATATCCAGCATGTGAGGACAGCCAAATAGTTCAACCGGGGGCACACCAACAAGGACTAGGAGACTGGCCCCTGCCTCAGCAGTGGACATGAGCTTATGTGGAGAATTGAAAAGCAAGAATGGGTGCAGGGTGGGGGTGGAGGAGCACTAGAACTGAGTGTGACTACACAATTAATCTTAAATGCGATTTAACCATGGGGGAACGGAGAAGTTCTAAAATGGATATGGTAATGATTGTACCATTCTTCTTGATATGATTGAACTATTGAATTGTATGATATGTAAATTATGTGCCAAGGAAACTGATGGAGGGACAAGAATAATATCATATGAAAGGCTTGGGCTGAGCCCCGGTAGTGTAGTGGTTGAGTGTGGGACTGCCGCTGACTGGCTCAGCAGTGAGGCTGGGCCTCCCACTGCTACCAGAGGGCAGTGATGCCTAAAAAAAAAGAAAAAAAAAATGAAAGGCTTCTTGTTTTGTTTGAGGGGGTGTGTCTGATCATTCTATGGACTAATTTTATTTTTTTTTGGGGGGGGGGGGGGAGAAGGAGGTCCAGCCCCACTGCTGGAATTGAACCTCCGTCCCAGTGGGCCGCAGTCCCGCGCACAACCACTACGCCACTGGGGCTCAGCCCCCTAATTTTATTTTTTAATAGCTTTCTTGGCCCACAATCCACATACCCTACAGTTCAAGCATATCAAAAAGAATTGTACAATCATTGCCACAATCAGTGTTAGAATATTTTCTTCTTTTAAATTTTTAAAAAAATTTTTCTTCTTTCTTGTACTTACTGTAATTTCCTTCTCAAGTCCCTCCAACTTTCCCTACCATGCCCCAAAGAAAACATTAATCTAGTAGATTTACAAAAAAAAAAAAAAGCACACACAAAAAAAACTTACAATAACAAAATAAGAGAAGACCTTAATTTTAAAAAAAGCAGAATATATATATATATATATATATATATATATATATATATATATATATTTAGGGTATCACTGCCCAGGTGGTGGGAGTAGGAGGCCCAGCCTTTGCCCCGGTGGAGCTGGAATTGAACCTCCGTCCCAGTGGGCCGCAGTCCCGCGCACAACCGCTACGCCACCGGGGCTCAGCCCGCAGGAAATATTAAAAACTAGAACAGCTTTAAAATGGGTCCATAGGGAGATCAAACAATAATGTGTTAAACATGAACCTAACCACAACCACTTTCCACTGCACTTTGCATAATAGCCAAGTTATTCAAGATGTGGACTTTTTATTGTCATGGCGAGCCCACAATTCTATACAATGGCAGTGATGAAACACTCCTTGTGGGGCAGATAGCTCCTACACCAATATTTTCACTACTGGGTCACAGAATCAGAAAATTCTCATGTGACATGTCCATTTTTATTGAGAACAGTCGTAAGTAAATTGGGCTTTCTTTGCACTATGACATGGGCTTTCATCATACCTATTTTTCTTGACACTATACTTTCATTGTGTCGTAGTGTGTTGGGCTGGGTGCACTGGGAAAGCAACTCTAGAAACATTCATACTGTGTAAGAAAGAGCTTTAGAGTGAGAAGCAGTTATCAAGTAAATGTCCCAGCACTGTCCAACTCAAGTCTGACATTAGTCCATAAGTCCCTCCTCAGACTCACACAGTCACGTGCAGTGCTGCACTACATGGGGAGATCACAGAGCCCTGCATGCAAAATCAGGTGGATTACAGGTCGGTGGGAAGATTATGACCAGCATGCAGGAGAGTCAAGACAGAGAGAAGGCGGTTCCCCAGCTGTCTTTATTTGAAGACCACACCCATAAGGAGACACCCCCAGGCTGTGACCTGATTGAGAGGTTGAATACCACCTCCACACTTTATAGATCTTGTAGTTGAGGGGGGAGGGGAAAGGGGAGTGTTTTGTTTTTTTTTTTTTTAAAGAGGAGCTTGTACCAAGTGCTCATGTGGAAAATGTTTGGAAATGTATGTGGCAACATGTGTGCCAATGTGCTTGATACAAATGATGTACTGAATGTTGTAAGAGCCCCCAATAAAATTTTTCTTAATTATGTAACGACCATATATGGCTTCATAAACTTTTGTTTCCTTTTATTGGAATAAGACTAAAGAAGCTCAATTCTCATCTTGTACGTACTCAGTTCATCTTGATCAATTCTCTTTTTCTGTTTGTTTGTTTTTTGGGGGGTTTTTTTTGGTTTTTTTGGTCATCACTGCCCTCGGGGGAGTGGGAGGCACAGCCTTGCTCCTGGAGAGTTGCTGCTGGATTTGAACCGCCAAGCCAGTGGACCGCAGTCCCACACTCAACCACTACGCCATGGGGGCTCAGCCCCATGTTGATCAATTCTCATCTTGCCTATCTTGGGCGAATCTGCTACACAAGGCCTTTGGAAAGCAGTGAAGAGTAATGATATCACTAAAAGACGAAGGTGACCCTGACACAAGCCACCTTTTCAGCGGGCCCCTATGCATGTGATCATTGGGCAACGCATAAGGAAGACTCAAGAAGGATCGATGCATTTGAATTATGGTGTTGGCAAAGAGTATTGAAAGTACTTGCACTGCCAAAAGAACAAAGTGGTCTGTCTTGGGAGAAGTTCGGACGGAATGTTCCTTACAAGGGACATGAGACTTTGACTCAAGTACTTTGGACATGTTATCTGGAGAGGCCATTTCCTAGAAAAAGACATCATAGTTGATATGGTTCTTTTGTTAAAAAAAAAAATACATAGTTTTGGAAAAAAATTCTGTTTGGAGTTTTTTTTCGTACCCTTTCCTATGGTAGAGAGCCAGCCCACGCAGATAGCTAATGGCAACAGCAGGGCATGCTTTGCTGACTGACTTATAAAACCTGTTGAACCGATTGCTGCCCAGTCAACTGCACGTCATGGCAACTCCATAGAGAAGATCCCAAAGGTTTCCAGGGCTGAAGTCTTGAAGGAAGCAGACAGCCACATCTTTCTCCCATCGAACAACTGGGATCTTCCAGCCATTGACCTTCAGTGAACTAGTGAGCGTTTAA
This sequence comes from Nesogale talazaci, assembly GCA_004026705.1. Taxonomy (NCBI): domain Eukaryota; kingdom Metazoa; phylum Chordata; class Mammalia; order Afrosoricida; family Tenrecidae; genus Nesogale; species Nesogale talazaci. Next base: position 19,171 of record PVJH01024885.1, on the reverse strand, counting down.
CCACTACACTGCCAGTGCTCCTAACCAGTTTACAAATGCCAGCTAATTTAGGGAAACTGGTTTGCCTGTTCATTTCTAATTTTATGTTTGCTTTTTGATGCTTAACGGTAGACCATCTTCTGAGGCCAAGCCCACAAGTAGCTAGTATCAGGCAACAGACTGCAACAGAGTTCAAGCAGATCCGGCCTGTTTCCAGGTTAAGCATGTCTGCTGGATGGCTCCCGACATCCGCCATTGAGAAATGTGCGGTCTTAGAGACCAAGACCTTCAAAAGGATGACTACACTGGGGACATTTATCCAATGGTTATTGACACTTTCTACTCTCATAAAGAGCTCGTCTCCAAAACCCACAGGGACAGTTCTACCCTATCCAATAGGGTGGCTATGAGTCAAAATCAATTCAGTGACGGTGTATTTGTTTGGTTTTGCTTTTTACGGAGTTCCTGAAGGCACTATGAAATTAGCTGATCGGATCAAGCATTGACCATGCAACCAGCCCACTGTCAAGGACCTCCTATCAGTGTGGAACCCCCACCCCAGCACCAGTGGGGAGCAAAATCATCTTTACCAATGAGGAAACTAGCATTACAGACATGTTAACCAACTTATCTAATGGTGGAACAGCTGCAAATGGAAGGGTTGGGCTTCTCCGGGGTCTGGTTAACTCCAAAGCGATTCTCCCCTGTACAGTCGCTAACCTTTCCATTATCTTGTGAAAGGGACACACAACAAACAAGCCAGGGCACTGACCTCTCTGGTCACCAGATTCCAATGCGGGACGTCCGGCGTGCAGGCCACAGTAACCACACCTTCCGGGTCTAGAGGCAGGCTGCCCGGTGTAGCGTCTCAGGACACTCAATGGCACCATAAAAGCCAGTTCAAAAAAAGTGTTTCAATGTTTGTAGTGGTCTTCCATTCGGTAGCATTCAGCACAGTGCCCACCTAATTCCTGAACAGTAACAACCTGCCTCCTGTGTTAAAAGAAACAAGGGTCTTTTCAAGATAGACATGGCATTTTCACAATCAAGGCTGTCAGGAAATGAAAGTGCACAGGCATGGACCGCTCTCCTACAGCTAACTCTAGAGCAGGGGTCCTCAAACTATGGCCCGCGGGCCACATGCGGCCCACCAGGACATTTATCAGGCCTGCCAGGTGTTTTTGCCCCCGCTGCCTGTCCTGCTTAGCAGCTGACTCATTGACTTATCCCAGGGCTGCAGTGAATTTGTTCAGTTTTTATGGTTTTTGTTGTTTTTTAAACTCTAGTCCGGAACTCCAAACAGTGAAGGGACCCCCTGTTTAAAAAGTTTGAGGACCCTGACTCAATAGACACACACTGCTCCCTGAGGTAGGAAGTCAAGAATGCATCCTATGGTTTGGGGAAAATAAACAACACTGGTGGACTTTGTTGTTTACAGAGGGGTTGACTGATAGGAAGTTACCCATCACCTGTGGGCTTTTGTGTAAGCCCAAGATTGTTTGCAAAGGGAGAGTCAACTGTTCACCCCAAGAGAGAATCTTGAATTATATGTTTACAGCAAAAACAAACCTCCTCAATACTCATGATTAGTGATCCTTCGAAATTTAGTTTCAATCTACTTTCTAGTCTCTACTTCCCATTCCTTCCCCTCCCCCTCAGACATACTGCAGGCACTTAATGCGCATTCGATGAATGAATGAAAAATATAGTCAAGATTTCAAATGACATGTGCTGTGTTCTTCCTTCCTCTTCTACACCAAAGAATCTGATAAACTCAAACCTCAGCACCATCGAATATGACCGCAAGAAGTCTTTAATCTAAAGCAGTGGTTTTCCACCCTGCGAAATCATTCAGGGAGCTTTCAGAATTTACCAACCCTAGAACCCACCCCCAGGAGGCCTGATTTAATTCAGCGGAAGGGGAGCCCAGGCCACAGGGCTTTGTTCTGTTTTGTTCTAAGATGCAGTCAGGGTGACCAGTTCAGACCCAGTTGCTCTAGAGAAGTGAGGTCATGTCTCCAAAGCCAGAGGCCAAATCCCAATGCCCAGGATCCCTGAGGTGTCCTCACCTTTTCAGTTTTTTATGGGGCCCTTGGGGAGGAGGGGTTAGGTGTTTTGGCTACTAACTGCAAGGTCAGCAGTTCAAAACCACCGGCCTGAAGGAGAGAGAGCCCGCTTTCTACTCCCTCCAAGAGTTTACAGTCTTGTGGAATTGGTGAATGTTAAGGGAGGAAAAATGCATGAATAACAATGACTAGGGCTGAGCCCCGGTGGCTTAAGTGGTTGAGTGCGGAACTGCAGCCCGCAGGCTTGGCGGTTCAAATCCAGCGGCGGCTGGGTAGCGCCTACGACCACCAGAGGCAGTGATGCCCACAAAAAAACAAAAAAAAAAAAAAAAAGGGGCTGAGCCCCGGTGGCGTAGTGGTTGTGCGCGGGACTGCGGCCCACTGGGACGGAGGTTCAATTCCAGCAGTGGGGCTGGGCCTCCTACTCCCACCACCGGAGAGCAGTGATGCCCCAAAAACCAAAAAAAAAAAAAAAAAAAAAACCAATGACTATAAGGAAGAAAATGTTCTAGAGTTGAAGACGGTGACAATTGTGCAACTCTTCTTTATATGAGTGTATTACTGAATTGCAGGATATGTAGATAAAGTGCTAATAAAACTATTAAAACCAAAAGTTATAGTCTGGAAAGCCAGGGGCTTTCCTACGCGCAGTTCAACACGGTGAGGTGAGTCAGCATTGACTTCAGGGCAGTGAGTCCTCTTTCCCATCAGTTGGTTAGTTCGTTTATACTTCTGAAACTCCTCTTCTCACTTCCTTTTTACCGTCCTCGGCTTCGGGTGGAATTTTCGGACTTCCTTGTACTAGCGCTGATCCTTGAGCTCCTCCCTCACTACCGCCGCGGGGCTGATCACGCTGGCTTTGAAACCCCGCAGCATCCTGGGCATATCGTCGTACTATATATACTGTCTGCGAGAGAGAATTGTTCCCCTTTCTGC
>PVJH01024885.1:0-16090 GCA_004026705.1 Nesogale talazaci | reverse complement strand
CCCCTCCCCTCCCCCTAAAATCTTTCCCCAATCCATAAATCCATCAGCTGGCCGCACTAGGCCCTCAGGCCATGACTAGTACTTTCCCTCCCTCCCTGGGTCACGCTGGGAAAAGCTCTCGGCTGCTGCTGGATTCTTCCGGGAGCAGGCGTTGCCCACCGGCTGTCCGGCTGGGGAAGATGAGGCAGCCGGCTTCCAGCAAGGCTTCCGTTTGGGAAAGGCCAAGGAGCAATTAATTCATTCCACTCCGTCCTCTTTGATGGCGGAGTAGGGGTTGGGGGTTCCCCCAGCACGCGGCATCCAGCCGAGTCTTGAATCAATACCCACGAACTGGGTGTGAACGGAAGGAAACTGCGCGGTATTGGCCATTATTGCCTTATTAGCTGCCTCCGCGCGGAGGCATTTTCGATTCCTCGCTCCGCTCTCGGTGTTCGCCCGTCGCTCGCCGCCTGCTTCCCCCGGAGCCCCGGCCGCCCTGGCCGCGGGGAGCCCGCCGAGCCCGGGGCGGAGCGCTCCGGGCCCCCGCGCCGCGCCACCGGCTCGCCCATGAGGCCTCGGCCGCCCGGCCGCAGCAGGAGCAGCCGCGGGGTCTCGCTGGCCCTCGTCGTCCTCGGCCTGGCCTCGGCCCGCTGTCTGCAGAGTAAGCGCGGGCCCCGGCGGCGGGCTGGAGTCCCGGGGCGGTCGCGGGCGGGTCCCCGAGGCTCCCCGCCGCGCGTCGCCCGCCCCGGGGCGCGAACGGCGCCTGGTCCCCCGGTCGGCGGGCGCGGCCTCCTGCCCCAGCGCACCCGGGAGCGCAGAGGCCGGCGCTGCCCGGGGCCCGGGGTCTGGGCTCTTGCTTTCGGGGTCTCAGCCCAGTGCGCCCCGCTTTGGGTAAACGCGTCCCGCTGGACGAAAGGGGCAGGAGTTTTCGGAGCCGGAAGCCGGCCCCGAGAAAACCGGCTTCCGGCCCGGCCGCACCTCGGGTGCAAGGTGACCCCCCCATACACACCCTTTCTTTTCCCTCTGGATTTATCAGGACTTGTCTAGGCGTCCACGGCCGCAGGATCCGACAGGCCCGTGCCTGCTTCCGAACCTCTTCGAGCGGCGCCGGGTTTGCCCGGGTCCGCGTGCGCTCTGCTTGCAGGGGCCCTGTGCCCAAAGAGAAGAGTTCTGGGGGGTGGGATGGCACTGAGGACTGAACGCTTCATGGCGGAGGCAGTCGTGGCCGAGTGCCCATCGCTCTGGGTGGGTGACCCCGCAACCCCTCGGATCTCTTGGTTGTGTGACCCCCCCTCAACCACGATCACCACCACCACCCCGCCCCAACGAACTCCCTGCTTTACAAACAGATTATAGCCAGGGAGGTTAGCCCCTAAGCAAGGCACACATACTGGCTAATCTGTAGTGAACAGTGTCCCATCTTTGATATAGTGAAGAATGGGGGGGTACTAAGCGGTACAGGTTCATAAGCAACCTCGAGCTCGCATTGCTGACTAAGGCCTCAGCCCCTTGTCAGGAGTCCCCAGTAATTTGACTCTAGGAAAGTGCTGGGGGCACCTAGGTATTGGCCAGACCTAGAAGCAGATCCTTGATATGATTGGGGGGCAAAGTGCAACTGTTAACAAGGGCTTAGCAAGTAAATACAAGTCATCCTGTGCTTACTTTGATTATACTACACCTGGGGGGGGGGGGTTATGTTTGTTTTGAGTTTAATGCACTTTTACTTTCTCCTTGAATGAGTTTTCAACTCCTTCTTATGCTCCCATTCCCATTTTACAGACTAGTGAATTGAGCAGAGAACGACAGAGCAGAGCGTTTTAAGCACGTCTGCACTCCCTACCTCATGGTCATATTATGACTAGGCTCCTGTCATTTCCTACTCAGAATAAGCCAATGAAATACTGTATTTCGGATCATAAGACACACCTGACCTTAAGTCGCACCCAGTTAGTAGAGCAGGAAAACAAAAAAATATTTTGAACTAAATAGTACCAATTGAGTACCAAATTAGTACCAAATAGTACCAATTGAGTACCAGTACTCAAGTATTGATTAAAATAAAGCAAAATACGGTCACATTTAACAGTGCCAACTCAACAGCGGTGTTAAGAACCATCATCACTTTCACTAACATGAGAGGAGGCGGGCGCTGTGCCAATCACCTGACCTGACTGACATTGAGAATTCAGGAGTTGACATCCCCTGAACACACAGCATCCACAGCATGCAAACAGCCGCGGACAGTCAGCAGGCACATGGGATCATAAACATTCTAGGGTACCATATCTTCGAACCATAAGATGCACCCTTGTTTTTCGCCCATTTTGCAGCGGGGGAAATGCATATTAAAAAACAAACAAACATTTTGTTGGGGATTCATACAAATCCCATTACAATACATACGCATCCATTGTATGTAAAGCACACTTGTACACTTGTTGTCATCATCACTCTCAAAGCATTTTCTTTCCACTTAAGCCCCTGGTATCAGCTCCTTATATTTTCCCTCTCTCCCCATTCCTTCCCCGCCCCTCCCCTATAAAAGCACCTCTTATGGTCTGACAAATACGGCAAGTGTTCCTCTTAGCTCAGGTTCCCGGATAAGGAAACGGGCTGTGAGCAGTTACCTGATTCGTCAGTGGTTACCAGCTAGTCGGTGGTTTCAGCCAAAATCCATACTCCCTGAATCTAGCACTCATTTCCCCCCTTTTATTCATTCATTATGGGTTTTGTGTGTTTGATAAGAACATTTTACTGGGGGCTCTTACAGCTCTTATACCAATCTGTACATCAGCTGTAACCTTAGCACTCTTGATGACCTGCGTCCGACTCTGCCTGGAAGACCATCTTAGAAGCTGCGCATCACAGAAGCCTAGTACAGTGGGGGCGGGCCAGGTACCTCCCGCAGATGTGGAGCAGAAATGGCAGGCTGGCCAACTCTTTGGGTTGCTGACTGCAAGATCAGCAGTTGGAAACCAGCAGCCGCCCCTCAGGAAAATGACGCCGCCTTCTGCTCCATAAACAGGGTCTTAGATACCCACAGGGGCAGTTCTAAGGGCCCTATCAGGTCATTTTGAGCCAGCTGTTAAAGGGAAGTATGAAGCCAGCTAGATCACCTAATTTCCTCATTTGTAATCTCTAAGGGTGGTTCTAAGGAGCCCAGATGGCATGGCAACTGTACACTGAGCTGCTGACCATAAAGTCTGTGGTTCGAATCCACCAGCCACTCTGAGGGTGTGTGATGATTTAAAATCTTGGATACCCAAATAGGTAGTTCTCTGTCCGATAGGGTCACTGGGAGTCATAAATGACATGACGGCAGTGAGAGGGGCCTTTCTAAGAATACCCATTGCCTGCCTAGCAGGGAGGGAGGGGTCTGAATGCAAGAGAGCCTTGTTTCTGTGCTATTGACATGATATAATGACAATAGCTACAGACTTCTTTCATGAGAAGACTTTTTGGCATTGTAATGTGTCTAAAGTCAGGATGCACATTATGCACAGTACATACCAAAGGCTTCAATGCCTTCTCTGTCTGCCAGGATGGTTAGTGTGTTCTTCCAGGAGGGTGTGTGTGGCCTTGGGCAGCTGCTGGGTAGTTGGCTCCCCTGGGGAGCCAAGAACGGCTTTGTGCAGGAGAGGAAGGTGAGTCTCGAGGGATGACTGACAGCAGAAGATGGCAGGGAAGGGAGTTCTAAACACGCCAATGTTCAAAAGTAGATTTACTCTTCCTCATGGGAGGATGAAGGACTCCTCACCTACTAACTCGACGGGTTGGAAATGACTGGCCCGCTTTCATAACAAAGATTACGGTCTACAAAACCCAACGGGAAGTTCTCCTCTGTCACATGGGCCACTCTGAGGCGAAAACTGACTTGATGGCATCGAGGAAAAGCCTTCCTCGGGGGGCCTGGCAGCACCCGGTATGCTAACTAAGCGCAGGAGAGGAAGTGGGGGTTGCCTCGCACAGACCTTCTGGGAGTGTAGCCAGTGCCTGACACAGAAGCCCACTGCCATAGGAGCCTCACGTTTGTGCACGTGGAGCCTGCTGACCAGGCCCTGTGGTTCTCTGGAAGGCAGGTTGGGTATAGGACAGACGTCACTCTCCCCGCAGGAGTGGGGGGCGGGGGGGGGGGCGGGTGGATTCTCAAGTTCCAGTTAGAAACGGTTAGGGTGTCTCCTACAGCGGGTTCTCTTTGCTGAGGGTAAAGAGCAAAGAATGCACAGGACCTTCCTGGGTGACCAGGACGCACAAGGGCCTCTGCCTGGTGCCCTTTCCTTGTGCTGTGCCATGCTGACCCCTTGGGGAACTTGCCGTGGTCCAGGGGCGACTTTACGCAGGAGAGCACCCTCCTCCTCTTCTCCCTCCTCCTCCTCCTCCTCCTCCCCCCAGCGATGTGGGCTCTGCCTAGTGACTTGGTTGTTGTTGAGGGCCTCAGTGAGCTGAGAGGGAGGAGTTCTGAGGGGCAGGGTGCTGCCCAATAGCACCGCTCCCTGCGTTTTCAACACTGACTCCTTTGGGCCGTTCTCCAAGGCACCCCTGCAGAGACTGATCCCGCCTTTCCCAGACCACGGAACCCTTTGCCTGCACCCCAGGACTCATAGCCTAGACCAGTGGTTCTCAACCTCCCTCATGCTGCGACCCTTTCATACAGTTCCTCAGGTGGGAGTGACCCCAACCATAAAATTATTTTCATTGCTACTTCTTCACTGTCCTTTCTGCTACTGTCCATGAATTGGGCGACCCATGTGAAAGGGTCATTTGACCCCACACTGGGTCATGACCCTCAGATTGAGAACTGCTGGCCTAGTACATTAGGAACTCCACCCCCACCCTACCCTATATCTGGGGAACCTTCAAAGGTTCTGATCCACACACCCTCTGCCAGGCCAGTCAATGAGGATCTTGGAGGGCAGGACACAGACTTTGGTGATTCTCATGTGTGGCCAGGCTGAGGACTGCTGGACCCAGCCCTTCCCAGATGCTCTCCGTCCCCTCATCCTGTAGGAAATAGCTTCTCAGCAAGTACATGCATTTCCTCCAACTTCTGTTTCCGAGCTGCCTCCTGCCTTGACCGTGGCTTTGTGCTGACATAAAGATGACACCTTCTCATCAGGCTTGAGGCAGGAGACAAGGCTGTGTGGCTTTGAAGTGTGATTGGGCTCAGTACGTACTGTGTCTGCCACTGTGCTGGCGACAGGGTCCCGAGCGTATCCCTGCCTTCTGGGATCACATGACAGATGACGTCCACATCTGGGCCAGTGGCGCTGGGCAGTTGGGAGGAGCCGCTTTCTTTGTTGTCATCCTCTTAAGAATATTTTTTGGGGGGCATCACTGCCCTCTGGTGGGAGTGGGAGGCCCAGCCTTGCTCCTGGAGAGCTGCTGCGGGATTTGAACAGCCAACCCAGTGGACCCAGTCCCCCCCTCTTAAAAATTTTAATAAATCATTTTATTGGGGGCTCTTTCAACTCTTATAACACTCCATACATCAATTGTGTCAAACACATTTGTGCACATGCTGCCATCATCCTTTCCAAAATCCTTTTTTTTAACGTGAGCCCTTGGTATCAACACCTCTTCCCCCCCCCTTCGTCCCCCATCCTTCCATTCTCGTGAACTGATAGTTTATAAATTATTTTTATTTTCATATCTTACACCATCCCTGTCTCCCTTCACCCATGTTTCTGTTGTTCGTTGGGAAGAGGCTTCTGAGGAAGAAGCAGTGAAGTGGGAGCTTGTCAGGTGAGCTGAGGGGGTGAGGTTAAACCAGCCTTTTCAACTCTTGCCAGTTTCCTCCTGATTGACGATTGACAGCGCAAGGAAGCGAGCTGCACTGTGGGTGGAAGGTACTGGACTAATGCCACTGACAGACTCGGAAACTAATCCTGCAGAATCAGGAGGACGAGAGGGGCCCCTCAGCACAAGTCACTGGCCAGGGGACCTCTGGTGGAGGATGATGTCAAGTAGCTTCAAAACCCTCGCGGAGAAATGCCCTGATTTTTGGCTTTTTTCGTGAACAAACTTCCTCGTCATTTCCCTGCTTTCAGGCTGAGCGCGGGCTTGGATCAGATGTCCTTGGAACCTGAGGTCTTGAAGCAGGGCACCAATCTCTCTTCTTGCCTCATCACCACGTCCTCTATGTTCTCTGAGCTGTGATCTCAGAGGCTCTTGATGCAGCCTTTGTTCTCGTGCGTCAAGTCGCCCTGTGCGTTCAGTTCAGCCCCACCAATCCCTCGGTGAGTGAGCCGCCCTCCCACCCCAGCCCCCCGTGTGACCCCCCTTCTGTGTGCTGATGATGCAGAACTGAGCGCATCGGAGAAAGGCAGGGGCTTTCCCGGTTACGTCTGCAGAGGAGACCCTGCCAGGGCACCCCTGCCTGCCATCTGCCCTCTTCTGCTTCCTAGCTGGAGTCACCCAAGGCCAGAAGGGCTGTCCTAGTGGTGCCGGGGGAGGAGGGTGCATCTGATCTTACACAGCAAATGAGTTCCCATTCAACTGCTGCTTGCCTGCTTTGTTTTAAAAGTTGTGTTTTTCTTAGGCGTGAGTGAGAGGTGGGCCCCGAACAAAATCCAGCCCCACTGGGCTCGAGTCAAAATGGACTAATCGTGAGTGAGCCCAGGGAGGATGTCTGAGGTGGCACGGCTTTCTTTTTTTTTTTTAAATAAGGGGTTTGATTATGAGGTGTTGGTAGGGTCAGGTATCAGGCATCAAGGAACACAAAATCATATTGTGAATGAAGAAGAGTGTGGAGTGGAGACCTGTGTTAGTCCCGGTAGACTAGAGAAACAAATTTACAAACACATGTATATAAGGGAGAGATTTATATACAAGAGGAATGGAACATTGAGAATGGATCCCGATTCAGTTCAAGTCCATAAGTCCGCTATTAGCCCATATGTCCACTACCAATCCATAAATCCTCTTCAGACTCACAAAGCACATGAAATGATGCCAGGACAATCACAGACCGTGGGTGCAGAGTCTTGTGTATCCAGTAGAAACATCTCAGTATTGGTAGGGGTCTCCCCGTGGCCTCTCAAGCATTTCAGCACTGGCAGGAGTGGCTGTTCTGGCCTTAGAGGTCTGGTTCCATCAGGGTAAGTGACGACTCCTCTAGTCTCCAGGACTCAGGTTTTATAGCATGCTGCTTTGTTGTCTTGTCCGTAGACCATCTCCAAGGAACTGAGTCTACAGTCTCTCACTTCTAATGGGAAATCCTTCGAGATTTCCCATAATTCTCAGAGAAAGCTATGCCCACACAGAGGTCTCATTGGCTAACTCCAGACTGACAGGCTAGACTCCACCCCACAAGACCCAAAGCCCATCTGTAGGCAACTGGACATAACCTTATAGAAAGGTCACAGGGAGGAGATGAGCCAGTCGGGATGCATTGTAGCAATGATGAAACACAACTTTCCTCTACTTCTTCAATGCTTCCTCCCCCCCCCCCCACCACCCCACTATCATGATCCCAATTCTACCTTACAAATCCCGCTAGACCAGAGCATGTACACTGGTACAGATAGGACCTGGAAACATGGGGAATCCAGATAAACCCCTCAGGACCAGTGGTGAGAGTAGAGATACCAGGAGGGGGAAAGGGAAAGTGGGGCTGAAAAGGGGAACCTATCACAAGGATCTACATATAAACCCCCTCCCAGGGGAATGGACGACAGGAAGGTGGGTGAAGGGAGACGTTGGATAGTGTAACATATGACAAAGTAATTTATAAATTATCAAGGGTTCATGAGGGCAGATGTGTGTGGGAGGGAGGAGGAAAAAATGAGTAGCTGATATCGAGGGCTCAAGTAGAAAGAAAATGTTTTGAGAATGAGGATGGCAACAAATATACAAATGTGCTTGACACAATGGATGGATGGATGGATGGTGATAAGAGTTGTACCAGCCCCCAATAAAATGGGAGAGCAGAATAAGGGATTTATTAAGGAAGTCAACAAGTTGTAATACCAGGGAGAAATTGCTTGAATGTAGTTGTTTTTCAGGACATGCTACAAAGTTCTTTCAGGTCTGCCAATATATGCCCAAAAGGGCAGAACACTCCACTTTAAGTCTGAACCCAGAGGTATTCAGCACAAGCTCCGAGGGTCAGGGCAGCCAGCTCCCAGAATTCAGTGCCCAGGCACAGCCCAGTCCAGGAAGCCTGAGCCTGAAGACAGGCAGCTCCAGGTCAGTGGCCCAACAAGCCCCACTTTCCCTAGAAACACCCTCCCTGCAAGCCAGCCTCTTGCACAGAGCTTTCCTCCAGTCCCTGCTCTGGGTTCTGGCCCGCTGGCTGCACCGCTGATGTTTCTACTGTCTTCTGGATCCAGGAGTTTCTCTGCGCAGGGATCTCGTGTTCAGAGGCTGAGCTCCACTCCTGCTTCTTACAGGTAATGCGTTCCCTCCCCCGGCTTCTCTGAGGCCTCTTTTTTTTTTACGCAGCAAGAAGGCGCTGCTCAATTACTCACAGGCGAATCTCACCCACTGTACATCTTCACGGGGGCAGACAGCATCAGAGCAGCAGGTGGGTTCAAACTGCCGAGCTTTGGGTTAGCGGCCCCGTACTCACCCATGGAGTCACGAAAACAAAACCCTTGCTGCTTTTGAATCCATGCTGACTCATCGCGACCCCGTGTGGAGGCCGTGGGGCTCCTGCGTGTGGCCGAGGCGACCCTGTATCGTTCACTTGCAATTTAGGGGCAGGAGAGCATTGTGCTAGGTGTTGCACATGCACCCACTCCGTAGGCTTCTTCTCCCAGAGCAGAGCTTTGAGGTGGCGAGAGAGCCATCCTGTTTCCCACAGGAGGAATGGAGGCTCTGTGACTTTAAGGTAATGTGGCCACAGGGAGGATGTTAGCAAGTTGTGGATCAGACCTGTTTGTCCTCTCTCCTCTGGGTTCCCTGCTTCCCTGGTAGGGACTTTCCTTAGGATTCTTTCTACCTACAATATGGTCCCATCTACCAGAAACTTAGAAACTGAGGGGTGGGCAGTTTACACAAGAGGACTCCAGATAGATTGCTGGCGGAGCAAAGGAAACAAACTGAGTCCCAAGAACTGGCTATGGGGGTACCAGCTTTGATTCCGTGCTCAGCTTGGCGGGAAGGAGCCTCTCCCCTTTCCCCCCTCCCCCCCTCTCACACACTTATACCCAGACTCATTGTATTGCCTATAGGGGAAGTCAGTGAACAAGAAGGCCAGTCTACATGCATCCGTCAGGCACCCTGCAGGGTTCTGGAACTGCAAACTAGGGAGCCAGATAGGCCGGCCCTGTCCTCAGAGAACTTAGAGTCTGCAGGAAGACAGGCCTTCAATAATCACTCCCACCCACTGTCCTCGATGGAACCGATTCAGATTCAGCCCGGACAGGGCTCAGTCAAATTGCTGCTTAGAGCCTCAGAGAGTGAGCCGGTCTCAAGCAACACTGCCTCACGGAACAACGACGTGAGGCAGAAATGCGAATCACAGATATAAGGCAGAATTCTCTGTTGGACGCATGTGAGAATGTAACAGGATAAAACGCACTGTCGTATTTTATTCAGTGCAGTAGCGCCCAGGCATTATTGTTTCAGCCTGTCAACATTTTAAAATTTGTAATGAAATGTTTACATTCCTATCCCCTTCTCCTTCAAAAGCCCGTCTCTCCTTCCTCCCATCTCGGTGCAGATGTGCTGCCCTCCCGTGTTTCACAGCTGCATATGGCCAGCTGTTCCTAGACTCCTGTCGCCTGCCACATCTATCTTGCTGGTCCTTAGCCCCGAGAAAGGTGCTCATCTGGGAAATATAAAGGCGTCAAACTCCAGGTCTATACATAGAGCTTTATCTTGTGGCAGGCAATTCCCTTCGTTGGCAGTGAAGAGACTTGACTTTCCATCTCAGCCCTGCTCGTTGACTTAGCTAGATCTGAGGACTTACATCTCTGAGCTCCAGGGCCTCCTCTGAAAAGTGTGATCAAATGAGCAGGTTTGCTCCCAGGAAGGTACAGCACATTAGAGGTGCAATTCTCTCGCCTAGGGTTCCTGCTGGCTTGGGTGTTAGTAAGTCTCAAATGGGCACAGCTTGGGTTCAGAACCAAGCTCAGCACACATGTAACTTGCAGGAACACAATGCTTTGGGTTTTTAATTTTTTTAAGTCATTCACCAACTGACTAGAACATTCTAACAGTTTGAAAAAGTGTACAGCAACAATTCTCAACCTGTGAGTCGCGACCCCTTTGGGGGGAATCAAATAATTCTTCCACAGGGGTCACCCGGATCCATTACAGTTATGAAGTAGCAATGAAAATGATTTTATGGTTGGGGGGGGGGTGTCACCACAACATGAGCAACTGTATTAAAGGGTTAGGACATGAGGACGGTTGACAACCACTGGTCTAGAGTGAAATTCTACCCCAGATTCCTACAAAAAAGACAAACATTCTTCCTAGTTTTTAAAAAGTATCTTCTTTTTTTTTGGGGGGGGGGAACATCACTGCCCTCTGGTGGGAGTGGGAGGTCCAACCTTGCTCCCGGAGAGCTGCTGCTGGATTTGAACCTCGAAGCCAGTCCCTCACTCAACCACTACACCACCAGGGATCAGCCCAAAAGTACCTTCTTTTTTTTTTGTGGCATCACTGCCTTGGTGGGAGTAGGAAGCCCAGCTGTTGCTGGATTCGAACCGCCAACCCTGTGGGCCGCAGTCCCGCACACAACCACTAGGCCACCAGGGCTCAGCCCAAAAGTATCTTCTTATGATTAAACAGACACACAGTTAATGAAAATATTTTCCTGTGTTTGGGGTGAAAGTTCCCATAGCACATTGAACCCTCAATGTATAGTGTCCACACAGTTTGTTCAGTGACGTTGGTGACATATTTTTTAAAGTATGTCAACTTTCTCATTCATAATCTCCAGGAACCTAGTTTCCCAACCCTCTTGCCTTCTCACCTTTGCTTTTGAGTCAATATTGACTGTTGGGTCTCATAGAGATTGCTTTTTAAAGATGCATGGTACTCTTGTGTGGGATATAAGCAGACTGCCCTCAGCTCTGTCTCCCTCAAAGATATGCCAGAAACACTCTAGGCAGTCTGCTGGCGCATGGTGGGAGGTCAGATGCTTAGAGATATTCTCCCTGAAGGCTTTCAGCCCTCAGACTACTGTCTGATCCGCTGTAGGTGGAGCTCACACTCTGCTGATAAGGATAGCCCATGTTTCCATAGAGAGTCAGAGAAGTGGTCAAACCTGCTCAGTGACATCCAAAGTGAGGCTGCCTCCCCAATCGAGGATCCGTCCATCCTGTCACGTGTGTACCCCCAATTCCTCCTCTTCCTGTTGTGCGGATACCCCTACAACATCCCCACTCATTACTGTATTACCTACAGTACAGTCCTTTCCTGTGATGTATGTCTTTACCTGTAATTAGGGGGCTTGCACACCCCCCAAAAAACATATAAGCCTGGGTTAGAAATAAAGTGCCCTCTCTCCCGTTCCTGGTTCCTCTCCTCTGGCCCTCACCTCTCTCCCCCATCCTCTCTCTCTTGGCCCCCTGCCTCCTTTCCCCCTCTCTCCCCACTGCCATTCCCACCTTCCACATCCTCCTGTGAACCAGCACACGGGGCTGAGGGAACTTGCTACCATGGGCTGTGTCTGACTCCTTCCTTTCACACTCCCTTCTAGCTCTCCTACTTTCTTGACTTTACTATAATCTTATTTATTATTGCTGTACAATTGCACCTGCCAGGCTTGTGATGATTTGTTAGGGTTTGGCTCCCTTTACAATGGTAAACCCAAGAGGTTTTCAAGGGCTGGTTTTCTACCAGGAGATCATTAGGCCTTCTCCCTAAAACATCTCTGCATGGATTTTACCCTGCAGTTATTTGATTAGTACCCAAGTGTGTTAACCATCTGTACCATAGAGGAATCCTCAAATCAGGCAATCTGGGATTAGATGGGACTGCTGGTCACCCCTATCTAAGACCCAGCAAAGGAAACTCCAAGATACATGACTACTGATTATTGAGGAAGGGGTCTCAGAAGGGCCTCCCTGGTTCTTGGGAGATGCATTGGCAGTAGGCAGCCGGCTCTAGGCTCAAACTTTGAGGGAGGAGGAAACCATTCTTTTAGCCCTTTGCCTCCCTAACACAAAGCCTGGCCTGGCCTCATGAGAGTCAACAACCTAGGCGTCGGCCCAACTCTGCTTTCCCAAACAGCAAGACACATGTTCATTGAGAACTGGCTTGGTGAAGAATATGTGAACATATTACTCCTCTTTTATACAGGAGTAAATCAAAACTCACTGAAGTTAAGTAATTTGCCTAAAAGATGACCTCAGAGAATAGGTTCGGTTCAAGGTTTGAAGAAAATCTCACTAAGACATGTTGGGGCAACTAGTGTCAATAAGTGCAGTAATCCTGGATTTTTTTCAGGGAAAAAAAAAAAGTTTGCCTGGCATTTTGCTTCTAGCAGAATTCTATTGAGTTCCTGATCAGAACAGTCCGTCATGGTAGCCAGGCACCATCTAGTTCTTCTAGTTGCAGGATAGATGAGGTCACACTTTGTTTTTTTTTTTTTGGGGGGGGGGGTTGGTTTTTTTATCATTTATATATATTTTTTTGAGGTCATGGTTTGTGTAGGCTGTTATTCATGTGGACTAGTTTCTTCTTTGAGTTTGATTCCTTCCCTCCTTTTCCTTTTTCTTTTTTTTTGGGGGGGGGCATCACTGCTCTCCGGTGGTGGGAGTAGGAGGTCCAGCCCCACTGCTGGAATTGAACCTCCGTCCCAGTGGGCTGCAGTCCCGCGCACAACCACTGCGCCACCGGGGCTCAGCCCTTTCCTTTTCATAGAGACCAATCACTAACAACGCTTTTGATAACACCTAATATCAGTTAGTACAGATCTAGCTTTGTGGTATTCCAGAGTACAGATATCGGTCATTTATTAACTGGTCTACCAGTGAACGCACACATCGTTTCTACTCTCTTAGGACTACAGTTGCTCATACTGTGCCTGAAGACTACACTTACACACATATGGTATCATTTGCGTTAGGTCATTTACCTGTTGGACAAATTCATAAAAGAATGTCTAGGTCAAAGAGAACCAACCATATGTGCATTTTATGCCCTTTCATAGATTTCACCTTCTTGCCCTCCAAAGAAGTTACGCCCATTTACAATCTCCACTGTACGGTTGAACAACTGCCTTACACTCCAGACGACCTAGCTGATTATACAACCTTGTTGTCTTTGCCAGCTTGGGAATGGCTGAAGCACTCCACTTTTGCAGGCCTGGCTGCTATGGGCCTTGCTACTGACATCTGGTACCTCATAGGTGTGACCCATGGAGATGGCGGTTACTATGTTAGAGTGATTTTCCTGGTGGAGGTCAGATTCTCAAAAAGGAACCGACCTGCCAGGGCCTGTCACACCAGCTGTGTGGGTTTGGCCATCATCTGGACAACTTCCCATGGTCATTACCAGAGCAGGCTCGTCGGGGGAGATGAGGCTCAACTTTGATCTCTGAGTTCTCGGGATGCAAGGGGGGACTATTGCCTGAGTTTCTCGGTGGGAAGAAGACCCCGCAAATGGTGTGCAGACTCACTCACTGCTGTCTTTGGCAGCTAAGCCTGAAAGCCATTATTGGGGGCTGCGGCCAGCACTGGCAAGCACAAGTTGCGTTTCTGGAATCTCAGGTTCACCTGCCTATAGGCAGGCAGAGGTGGGGCACAGACATGGGCATATTAGCCACATCTTAAGAGGGTGTTGGGGCTGAGCCCCGGTGGCGTAGTGGTTGTGCTCGGGACTGCGGCCCACTGGGACAGAGGTTCAATTCCAGCAGTGGGGCTGGGCCTCCTACTCCCACCACCGGAGAGCAGATGCCCCCCCCCCCCCCAAAAAAAAGAGGGTGTTGTTTCTCCACGGACCCCACCACCACCACTTCCCGATCTCTTCACAATGGGAGCAGTTTGACCGGCAAAGCATCCATAGACGTTTTCTTTGAGCATTTACAGGGTGCCAGACTGAGGTGAGTCTCCTGGAGTTCTCTGGTGCAGATGGGAATTTCCTGTTGCCCTCTCCCCCGCCCCTGTGGAGGCTGCTGAGCTGCAGGGAGGGAGTGCTGCTGAGCACGGACATATCTGGGGTCCCAGCCCATGGTTTTATGGAGGACTCATAGGTGAGCACCTCTTCCGCTCATTGTATGCACAGTAACCGATCATGAATTCCACTGCCAGGCCACCTCCCCAGAAACCTCGTTTAAAGCTTGGCCTCCCTCTGTTTGAACGCCATCCTAACCTTCACTCCAGCTACCCTAATGTGTGTCCAGGATGTTTCATTGCAGGCCGTTACAGCTCTCGGGTCCACTCACTGTTCTTCATGCCCCTTCCCAGGCTCCGGCACACCTCTGGCTCCATTTCCCAGAGAGTGAAAAGTGCCTGGGATTTGAAACTCCGCTGGCAGCTCACTGGGACTTTGGGCAAATGCACTAACCTCCATGAGTTTTGATTTGCTCCACTGTAACGCAGAGATCAGAGGAGGCCTGGTGGTGTAGTGGTGACACTGCCTTCGCGTGATGGGCAGCTCCTCGGGAGAAAGACGGGACTTTCGACTCCTATAAATGGTTACAGCCTCCAAAACCCACAAGTGGTCCCTATGGGTCAGGATCAACTTGGTGTCAGGGAGTTTTTTGAGAAACTAGAGATCCTATCCTACTTCACATGTTCTTCACCCTGCCAGCTCGCAGTGAGCCAGTGCTATGCTGTTCAGGAGGGTGAGTGCTGGGTCCAGGGATTCCTGAGAGGTCGCCATTAAAGTGGGGCGACGGGGGATCGTGGGCCTTGATTTGTGTCAGGGAGGCCAAGGGCTAATGGTTTCCTCCTTCCTCAGTTTGCGCCTGGAGCTGGCTGCCTGCTGCCCTCTCCTCTATGGGGAAGAAGGTTCTTCTCAGTCCCGCCCCTTTCACCATCAGTGCCATGGATCCTGGGGGTTCTCTTTGCTCTTCAACATCCCTTTGTGGAGTCTCAGGGCAGGGTGACCAGTGGTCCCAACTGGTCCAAGATGTCCTGATTTGATGCCGTTGGTTAGCCCACTCAGCTGCTAGCCAAGAATTGTTGGACGGTTAATGGAATGGCCGAGTGGTTGTGCGCTGGGCAGTAAGAAATCGCCAGCAGCTCCGTGGGAGAAACAGGACGTGACACTCCCAGAAACCCACAGGGCTCACTATGAGTCAGCATGGACGCAGTGGCCCTGAGTTTGGTTTGGAATCTCTTTTATAGAAAACCAACCATTGACTACCCTTGACATAGGCCTACTCGGTGATCGCCATGAGCTGGAATCCACACAACAGCAGTTGGCTTTACTTTTATTTGTTTGTTTGTTTGTTTGTGGCATCACTGCCCTGGTGGGAGTAGGAAGCCCAGCCTTGCTCCTGGAGAGCTGCTGCTGGATGTGAACTGTCAACCCTGTGGGCCGTAATTCCACTCTCAACCACTAGGCCACCAGGGCTTAGCCTCGGCTTTATTTTTCAACGATGCTTTCTTTGCATTGGCTTCCGAGGACTCACAGACCATGCTCAGGAATTGTGGGGTTGAGTAGGAACGTTCACAGATTTAAATTCAGGTGAGAAGGACCTGTGTCTTCCCCTCAGGACAGTGTCTTCCCTGTCCTACTCATAGGCAGGCCTCTCTCTGGCTGTCAGCCACTTGGCCTGGCCTAGGTCCTGCTCAGGTAATATTACAAAGTAGGTTTTTGGGTTGTTTTTTTTTTTAGGGCTGCCAATAAATGCCTAAGGGCATTCCACTCTGCCATAAGCATATGTCTAAAGACAGTCAGCTTCAACTCCCATAAGTCAGCAATCCAGTTCCCTCAATTAAGTGTCTGAAGGTGCTCAATCCCATGAAACAACTTCCTGCCCAGACACACTCAGGTTCACTTGCTCAGTGGGCTGGGAAGTCGTTCTGGCTGCTGCTGCTGCTCCTCTGCCACTCTGGTGGTGTGAAGGACACTTTTTACTCCAGAGTCCCTCCTCTTGCTGGTAGGAAGATCTCTCCTTTCTTGTTTCTGAGCTGGCTGGTTTTTATACCCAGCAGGGCCTCACTCACAGTTAACCTATAATAACCACTCACAGCTGAGTCAGATA
>PVJH01024884.1:0-32432 GCA_004026705.1 Nesogale talazaci | reverse complement strand
CTTTCTCCTGAGACTTCTGGGAAATCACAAGATATTTCCCTTGTGGAGAAGAGAGGCCATCTCCCCAGTTATTGGGAGTCAGTCTCTGAGATGACAAACTATGGACAAGAAAAATGGCAGTGTCCAAGGAGCTGGAGGAGCCATGTTGCCTTACCCTGATGGAGCCAGACCTCTGAAGCTGGAGAAGTCACATGGAGATCCCTGTCAGTGCTGAGTTGCTTCTGCCACCACTGGATGCTGCTGCTGGCCCCTGAGCCACGTGGAGCCACGTGGAGACCTCTGCCAGCACTGGGATTCTGCACCCACTGACCTGTGACTTTGTGAGTCGAAAGGAGATTTTATAGACTGGAATAAAGCATATGGGCTAATCTCAGACTTACGACCTTGGACTGGACTGCGTTGGAATGCTTTCTCAATGTTCCGTTCCTTTTGTATATAAACCTTACCCTTAAATTCATATGCATACCTATGAATCTGTTTCTCTAGGCTACCCAGACTAACACACTCCAGTAACTGATCTCAAGGTAGAATATTCTCAAAAGTAGATTGATCTCAAAAGTAGATTATTCTTCATCTGAGAACTCTGTATTCAAATTTTTAATTTTGGCTTCTTGAATTTTAGAAACCTCATTCTTCAATGACCATTCAAAGAGCAATAAGTCTTTTCTCTTGAATTTATTTTTAGTTCTACACATGCTACTCAAATTTGCAGACTAGTGACCATGGTATAACATATTTATAAGAGAAATGAGATTTCAAGATGAGGATTAATGATGATAATAAACTTAAATAATGTTACCAATCATTGAGGGAATTGGTAGTTCACTGACAGAATTCTTCCCATACTGTACACCCAAATTTGTTTCCCAATACACTACATACACAGTGGTTGTTTGCCTGTTGCAATGCTCTGAACAGACTTCAGTTGGACTTAGGGACAAAATTCTGAAAATCTTTGAGGATAAGCAAAAAAATATCACTACTTTTATTACTCTAATACAATACAATAAAGCATAACTTTGAGATTAATGCTTGCTTATAAACAATGTTTCCTCAATAACACCCTTGTCTAAATAAGTCTTGTTAGAATGCCTGCAAAGTGTGGGAGGGGGGAGAAGGGGGGGGTGACCGTTTATTCAAAGTAATGGTTTGGCTTTCCAAGAGTATCTGATGATCTATTTCAACTCAAGACAGACAGGTAAAGTGGGTTGGATTCCTGATGGGGTAATCATGATAAGTTTTTTTGGAGGACACCGGGTGATCACAGGAACTTATAATGAAGACGTTTAAAGAAAATTGAAAGTTACATGGATAAGAAAAGGGCCAAGAAAGTTACCCTAAAGATTTTTGTTCACATCACAGTAAAGCACCTGTTTATTTTTCAAGGGATGAGAATTTCCCTATAACTCTTTTCCCACTGTACTATAACATTGATGTAACCTCTTTCACCTTTCATTGTTATTGTTTCCCAAACACAAGTATATCAAAGGAGCACAATTTGTGTCCCTTGAGGATGCCGAAACTGCCTGTTTGATGTGCTGTAATTTGAAAGTGTAAAATTCTTCAAGGACCATTTAGAGAGATAGAAAAGCCACCCTCGTAATTATAGAGACATATATTGAGGCTATATTGAGAAACAATAGTTTCATCTTTTGATAAGTTGTTTAATAAAACTTTCTATGACATTTTATTTATCTATGAATTGTTGAAAAATCAGCTATTGAAAAGCCTATGGATAGCTGGGCACAATCAGCAACCTTCACCACTTTTGCTTATGAACCCACTTTTGCTCAGGAACCCACTTTGTCTTCAATGATCGTGTTGAGAAGGTGAGCATCATGGAATGCCAGGTTAGTAGAACAATGTGTTCTTGCATTTAGGGAATATTTGAGTGTAGACACAATGTCCATCTGATATCTATAAATGTATATACATAGATCCATTCTCCCATTGAAATATATAAATATATTTACATATGTAACTGTCTATATTTAGACCTCTATAAATGACTTTTGCTTCCTAGTTATTTCCTTTATTTCTTGTTCTACTACCATATTCAGCCTTCATTTGAGTTTCAGTAACTCCTCTGGGTTACTTTACACTTGATGAAGCGCTACCAGGCTCCTGCACTCTCTACACCATCAATTTTAGATCACTTGTTGTTCCCTTGTTGATGGGTTTGTCAACATCCACTTCCTTTTCCCCATCTCCTTGACTTCCATGTCCCTCTGGAACAGCCAGTCCTGTTGTCTTCTCCTCCAGATTGTTTACCCTAGATATCCTATCTAGATAGACATGCAGAAATAATAATTTGCACAAAAACAAGACAGCAAAGCAACAAAAGAAAACAAAACAGCAACAACAAAAGTGAATCCTACAAATAATTCAAGGTCTGTTTGTTGACCTTTAAGAGCTTTCATGTCCTGGTCCTACAGCCTATTTTTGGTATGCCCCAGAGACTTCATTGCTCTGCTCCCCTTGCTATTCTTTTATATGTCCTTGGCAATTCGTCTAAGTGTAGTGGAGTCAGTTCAGGCACAATTCCCACACTGTGTCTCCAGTTTTGTGCCCCATAGCAATATGGATCAGTGAGGTATATTACGTGTCATGGAGGGGTCAGCCCTATGCATTTGCTGCTCTGAGCTGGAATATTGCCCTCAGGCATTGGTGAGCCAGGATGTGCTCCACTCTCTCTCCCTCCCCCTTCATTTGCTTCTGTGTGTTCTGATCAGGTATGCACTGTCTATCAAAAGATATAACATCTATGGTCTTAAAGGCTTGAAGATAAGCAGTCAACTGAGAAACAAAAAAAGCCTACATGAAAGAAGTATACCAGCCTGTGTGATCATGAGGTGTCAATAGGCTTAGGTATCAGGCATCAAAGACCCAGAACAAAAAAATTATGTAATTGTGAGTGAGAGGGGATACAAAGTAAACACCCAAAGGCCATCTGTAGGCAATTGGACATTCCCTTACAGAAGGATCGTGGGAAGAATATGTGCCAGTCACGGTGCCATATAACACCAATGAAACACACAACCTCCTTGTAGTTCTTGAATGCTTTCTTCTCCCCACACTATCATGACCACAATTTTATCTCACAAATCTGGTTAGACCAGAGCATGTGCACAAGGACAAAAAAGAGCATGAAATACAGAAAATCCAGGACAGATCAGTCCTTTGGACCAAGATTGAGGGTAGTCATACTAGGAGGGGGAGGGAAAGGTTGGGGGTGGTGGTGAGGAACCGATCAGAAGGATCTCATCTAACACCCTCTCAGGAGGATAGACAACAGAAAAATGTGTGAAGGGAGATATTAGTCAGTGTAGGACATGAAAAAAATAGTATATAAATTATTAATGTTTCAAGAGGAAGGGAAGGTGGGGGAGGGTGTGGAAATGAAAGGCGGTTACCAAGAACTCAAGTAGAAGGAAAGTATTTTTGAGAATGATGATGGCAACAAATGTACAGATGTGCTTGACACAAGGTATGTTTGTATGGATTATGATGAATTGTATGAACCCCTAATAAAATGATTTTTAAAAGAAGAAAGAAAAGCCTATACAGTACAGTGTTTCTTAGATACTCATGAGGTTGCCTTAAGTTTAAACTGACTCAATAGCAAGAGCTTTTATTTTGTTTTGATCTGTTTTGTACTTCCATTCATAATTTCATATTTTCTCTGATGTTGTCTCAGGGCTGAATCAGACTCTAGAACTGTTTGTTTATTTTTCTAAGACTCTTTCCAAGTTTCTGCTCATTTACCATCTTAAGCCTTTAGTGACCTAAGAAAACTACAATAAAAATAAACTTCCTCAAGTTGTTCTCTTAACTATTCTGACATGAAGAAGAATGCCTGAGTCATAATTCAAAAAGGACCCATCTGAATCATAAATTCTACAATGCCCTTTCTTTTAAACTTTCATTTTATTTGATGCAAACATGGGATGTAATTTTTTCTTCTGCAGGAAATATAAGCTTTTAGCTTTTGTTTTTATCTTAAGCAGAGTTCACTAGAGAAGCAAAATGATTGAAACCCTCTCCCCCCATAAAGAGTTACAATTTCAGAAACCCACAGGGGCACTACTACTCTAATAACCTACATCACTCTGAGTTGGCATTGACTCCATGGCAGAAAGAAAGGGAAAAAGAGAGAGAGAAAGAGAGAGAGAGAGAGAGAGAGAGAAATGAGAGAGATTTATATAAGCAAAATAGCTTACATAGTTTAGATGTGAGCTAATCCAAATCTAGGTAGGATTCAAGTCTATGAATCAGATGTTAAGCTGGAGGCTTCTCATGACTCATGTATTTTAGGGGATTGATGAACCCAAGATAAGCAGGAAGACACCTGACTGGTGGCTGAGAGATCAATTGACCTAAGGTCAGCAGCTTAGATGATAGGCACTGGCTCAAGCCCAAAGAACTGTAGTTGCATGATCCAGATGCAGGCTTAACAAAAGGTGATCAAGTTTACCTACAACATTTATTTATATTAGTAGCACATCACACCCCAGTAACATTCTTTTGGTTGATTGTATCAGGACTGTGAAGAAAGTAAGGATGCTGACTCTTCCTCTAATCACCTATTACCCATTGAATGTGATATAACCCAAATGCAATGCCTGCAAAGGAAATCAAGACAACACAGCACTTTTGAATATGGGACTTTTGGGGGATGATAATTTTACATATTACAGAATCTACATATTACAGAAACACTGGTGGCAAAGTTGGTTATGATTTGGATTTCTAACTGCAAGAGCAACATTTCAAACTCGTCAGCTACTTTACTTGAGAAAGATGAGGCTTTCTGCTCTAGTAAATATTTACTGCCTTGGAAAGCTTTAGGGACATTTCTACTCTCTCATCGAAGATGCTTGAGTCAGAATCAACTAGATTGCAATGAGGGTAGTTTCTGTTTTGCTTTTTTCCCCTTCTTTTAGATAGGCTGCAAGACAATATCAACAGTGTTATGTATAAAGTTCTCTTGTCTACACAACCTCTTCAGCCATGCCTATAGGCATGTTTCTCTCTGGTGTTCAGCCTCTTCACTACATGGTCTCTTAACCTCTGGCCTGCTCAAGCAAATGATACAAAATTCCTGCATTCACTCACTCAATCTCTCACTCACTGACTGCCATGCAGTCAATGATGACTCATAATGACCCTTTGTGTACATCTGAGACTATAACTATTTATGAGAGTAAAGAGCCCAGTAGTTGTCCCAAAAAAGTTCCTTCAGTGATGAAAAATTACCCAAAGGTTCTCACTCTGCAAGTTAGCCTCCTATCCAAAGAAATTTAGCTTTACTACTTTTACCTCTCTGCCCTATGCTCCTGGTGCTACTGTCTCTACTTTCACCACCAAACTCTGTCGATGGCTCTTCTTCCATCGGACTCTCTTTTCCTCATGTGAGATGTTACACATAGCCCTTGGAAAGACAAAACAGACCAATCTCTTCTTAAAATCACATGTGCCTTATTTGCATGCTCCCACTCAGCCACTTGCTGGGAACTATTAAGACTATGGATAAAAGACTCATATCATGTAATGTAAATTCACCACAGTTCTTTTTTCTGATTTGATGAGTACTTTGAAAAATAATAAACATAATAAAATAAACATGCATACTTCCTCATCCTGTACATTGCGCAAATTATTTGAGAGGACAGACTAAATGAGGAAGAATGCAGCATCACACTGGGAAGAAAGCTTATTAACAAACTTCAATAGGCACATGACACAACTCGACTGTTGAAATTGAGGAGGATTTGAATCCCTTGCTGCTACAGATCAAAAATTAATGTTCAGTATTGATTAAAATTCAGTATAAAAATGACCTAAATCATCAAAATTGGATGAATAGGCAACATTATGATAAATTGAAAACAATTCAGAGTTGTCAAGAATGTCCAGTTACACAGTTGGGCAGAGCTTCATTCTGTTTCAAGTAGTGTGGCTGAGCATCAGAAATAGTTTGATGACACTTAAAACAACATCACATGTGACTATTAAAGCTTTTTATCATATTCTAATTTTACATAAATATGTACATAAAAAGTGCCTGTCTTCTTGTGATAAAATTCTACTATTTTATTTAATCCTCAAAAGAAAAAATAAACTATTTGCATTTATTTAGGTAATAGAAGATTAGTCTTAAAATGAGACTAACTAAACCCTCAGGAAATGGGCTCGTAGTACTTTTTCTAACCCGTCTCTACTTAATCTAGGGATTGCAAGTTTTAATTAAAAAGATTTTAGAGCCCTAAATATCTACTCATACAGTGTTCTTTGTTCATTTTTAATTCGAATTTCAACATAATATAAATCTACAAAATAGAATTATGAGGGGACAAATCCCATCAAAAATGGATTTTCCCCAAAAACCTATTTATTTAAATGTTGCTACAATAAAACCTGATCACCTTCAAAGTACTCTCCATACACATAATACACTTGTCAAATGTGATTCAGTTTTGTAGTTCATTCCACCAGGTCAGATTGTTAATCAAACTTTCTATTTAGAGGTTCTGATAAGACTGCTTAACTGTGTGTGACAAAAAAGACCTGACTGGTGGCAGATGGGAGGCTGATTTGCCATGAAGACAATGCACCTGCTCACCTACAGCCATCACATTCTTCCATTTTGGGCCCAAAAGAGCCCAAACCCAGCTTGTTTCTCTTGCCCCACACACTTTACTCATCTCACCTTGTTTCATGCAGCTTCCTTTGGTTTCTCCTAATGAAGGGGGACAGGAAAAGACAAAAATTTGATTAAGTAAAAGAGGTGAAGAAAAAGTCATCAACCCTCCAAAGAGATGAGTTTGAAAAATGCTTCAATATGACACATGGATATGACACATGGAGTTATGCCATTGCCCAGGAGCTTAAATAGCCACATGGAGACCCCTGCACGTGCTGGGAAACTCCCATTGCCCCTGGATCCACAAGACTTTCCACACACTGACTAATCTTCCTGAATTTGACATCTTTACATGTGTTGTGTGTATCTGAAGAGGAATTTATAGAATTGGTATAAAAATATGGGCTAATATCACATTTATGGACATGATGTGGAATAGACTTGAATGTTTTCTCAATATTCAATTGCTCTTGTATACAAAGCTCTTTCTTGTAGACATATTAATGTCTATGAGTTTGTTTCTTTAGTCTCCCCAGGATAACACAAACATTACAGCAGTATCTGCAGCAATTTTCTTGAGATGGTAACAAAACCTCAAAGCCACCTGCTGGTCTCTTAAATTGACCATCACAAAAAATGAGCTCTGGGGGAATGCAGATTGGGACCCAAAGTCCATCTTCAGGCAAAGCAGCATCCCCATATAGAAGGGTCGTGGGGAGGAGACAAGCCAGTCAGGGTACAGTGTAGCAATGATGAAATATGCAACTTTCCTCTAGTTACTGAATGCTTACTTCCTCCCACTATCATGATCTGAATTCTACCTTACAAATCTAGTTAGACCACAGGATGTACACTGGGTACAGACAGAAACTGGAAACATGGGAAATCCAGGAAAGATGATCCCTTTAGGACCAGTGGTAAGATGGATGATACCAAGAAGGTGGAATAGAAAGGGGAAACTGATTAAAAGGATCTACTTGTAACCTCCTCCCTGGGTACAGACAACAGGGAAGTGGGCTATGGAGCTATCAGTGTACAATATGACAAAATAATAACAATTTATAAGTTATCAAGAGCCCAAGGGGGAGAGGGAAGCAGTGAGGGAGTGGTAAAAGGAGGAGGTAATATCAAGGGCTTAAGTAGAAAGAAATGTTTTGAGGTGAATGATGGCAACAAATGTACAAATGTGCTTTGCATACAATGAACATAACTATACATTATGATATGAGTTGTAGGAGTCCCCAATAAAATCATTAAAAAAAATGAAGTCAGAATTAAATTGCTCTTATAAAAAAACTCACAGTGACCAGACAGAATGTTCCCATACAACGGGTGCACTAACTCATTGTTAGTGGCTCAATGATCATCTAGTGGGGAAAATGCGGCACTAGGTAAAGCTCCACGCAGCAGAGAATGTCTCCAGGGTGTTTTGGGAAGCCCTCATAAATACCAGCATGCATATTTTCCTTCATAGAAGATTGAAGAGGTTTCCAGAGTCAATTTTTCAGCCAATCACCTACCATGAAGCCCAGAATTTGCTTACAATGAATGCATCTCTACTCTTGATATTAAAATACTTCTAATGATGCTTAACTGAAAATGCCTGAAAGTCCTATGATTCACTAATATACAAAGTATTGATGAATTTATAAAGTACTAATGAATAAAGTATTAATGAAGGGAGTTTATGTTTAACTTTAGAATGTCTAGAAAGTCTTCAAATTATGAAAAACTTGATATCTACATACATTTTTCAACTTATAGCCTATTTCCTTAGCCAGATTTTTCAAGCTAGCTCATGTGACTTTCGACATAGCTCATGTCATGGTACAAATTATATTATCCTAGTATTTTATTAAGCACAGTGGGGAAAGCAAGATAAATTTGGGGAAATTTGTTTAAGACTTGATTTCAATAGTTCAATAATAAATTCACATTTATGGTATCTAATTATGAGCATTAGCTTATGGTGTATGGTTATTATCAATATATTAAAGAAGACCCTAATTATTACATATGAATATGTGTCATTTATTAATAAAATATTTTCAAATTTGCAATGAAAAACTTTAGCTTTTTGCTGTTAATATAACTTTTTGATACTTAATGCTTGAAGTAACAAGCTAAAATTCCTGATTATGACTTTTAAAAATTTTCCATTGAAAATCTTGACAGTCACAATCAGGAAGGAAAATTTTTTGTATACATAAGTAACAAATAATTGTTGCTTCAAGATGAAACAACAAACATCAGAGTTACTCTCTCAGGTAAAGCAACTCTCTACTATCCCACTTACACAAAAGTACAAGGAAGCAAAAAAAAAAAAAAAAGCAAAATATATCAAATGAAAACAACAAAGAAATATTGCCATCAAGTTCATTTCAGATTATAGTACAGAGAAGTGTTGACTTAGAGAGCATAAATCTTAATGGAAGCAGATAGCTACATATTTTTCTTACAAAAATGGCCAGTGTTTTTGAACACTTTATCACTGTGCTTCTAGGACTCTAAACAACATATGTAAAATAATAAAAAAAGAACATCCAAGACTTTGGATATTTGAGGGGGGAAAAAGTGATTCTTAACAGGAAAATTGAAAACTGAGGTGGACTTTATGATTATCCAAGCCTACAACTTTCAAAGAGTTTCAGTGAAAGATTTAGAGATCCTAGAAGAATCCAGAAGTTTTCCTGAGTGATAGAGTCCAAGGTAAAAGGGCAGAGAAAATGAGAAATATAGAGTTTGATCTGTACAGAGAGAAGAACCCAGAGATTTGCCGATGACCTCTGTGGCGATTAGGGATTATTTAAACTAGGAATGGAGTCAAATCGATCAATCAAGTTGAAACCTGAGAACATCTCCTTGATGTCATAACCCTTTCATATAGAAACAAGACAAAGAGAGATGATCTCTCTCTCTCTCTCTCTCTCTCTCTCTCTCTCTCTCTCTCTCTCTCTCTACCTTCCAATCTTCTGGCACCTTGCCTGTCCCATGTGGGCCACCCAATACTGAAATTTGTCTCTGTCCCTTTATGTTTCCACTAGCCTTAGATCCATGTGACTGTACACCCTAGGACTGTGATTGTGCTGTGTCATTTTTCTGGGTCTTTTCTGGCCTACCTGAGTCTGCAGAGGGACTTACAGACAAGCTTGATATACAGAATGGAGTTGGAGTTGGACTGGCTGTGATACCCTCCTGATATAGAATTACCTCTTGATATAAAGGTCTTCCTTATACACAAATGAGTGTCACTGAATTTGTTTCTTTAGACAACCTGCTTTATAGACAACCCAGCATAACACATACCCCTACAGAGACTCAACCAAGCAATGATCGGAGCATTATGTGACAAAACTACCCAATCCATGTTGAAAATCATCTGAAGGAATGAAAAAGAACATGTCCTGGTGCTAAGAAGAGGTAAAAACAGTGCCTGTTAACACCTGACAACTCTAAAAAGGAACAACTCAAAGATTATTGTCTAGAATCATGAAAAAAACCTTCATCTAGGGAATAAGTAATCCTAACTGATCATTGCCCGTGACCAACCTAAAAAAAATCATCAAATCTGTTTTTAAATGGATCAAACTGCTTCCCAGAATGATGTAAAATAATATTTATAGGAGTATACAAATAACCGGTCCCAAAGAAGTAAACTTCAGAGGATTTGGCATCCAGCCAAAGATTACCAGTCATGCAAAAAGGGATAAAAAGCACAATCCGCAATGAGACTACTCTACCAAAAAAAAAAAAAACCCAAACTTTCAAGATAAACACATCATAGCAGTTATTAGTACTGCAATCTATATGTGTCTAAGAAGCTAAGTAACTAAATGGAAGAAATAAAAAAATCTTAAACTGTGCCTCTAGAAATGAAGATTGCAATGTCTGAGAAGGAAAATATATAGCATGGGACTCCTAGCAGATTAAGCATACAAGAAAATTTGTAGTTTTACACTAGTCAGACAAAACTGGAAGGACTATAAAGAATTCAGACAAAATAATTTCAGAAAAAAATAATTTTACATTATCAGGATCACAGATACAGATAAACATACCAATAGTCAAGAATAAATAAAAAATGTTAGCATTAGCATAATAAATACTAGATTTTCCAAATCCATGAAGAAAAAAAGTGTAAGGAAAATAGATAAATCCAATAAATATAATCAGAGATTTTAATGTTCACTGCCAATGAGTCAATGCGCAGTCACAGTGAACCCTTGTGGGTTTCTGAGACTGTCATTATTTACCGGAATAGAAAGCCCAGTCTTTTTCTTACAGAACTGCTGGTGGTTTTGAACTGCTGACAGTGACAATCACAACCCAGTGCATAACCACTGCACAACCAGGGCTCCA
Organism: Nesogale talazaci; assembly: GCA_004026705.1. Taxonomy (NCBI): domain Eukaryota; kingdom Metazoa; phylum Chordata; class Mammalia; order Afrosoricida; family Tenrecidae; genus Nesogale; species Nesogale talazaci. Next base: position 21,430 of record PVJH01024884.1, on the reverse strand, counting down.
TGGAGATTTTAACAGCCTTCTCTTATGGTTGGTGACAAAAGTGTGGCCAGTACTCCATCAGAGTTCCCCCAAAAAACCCAGGGACAAGGAAACAACAAGAGATCTTATCGATGGCCAGGAGGGAATAGAATGCCTTGAGGAGCTCAATGAAGTACACTGTAGCTGAGAGGAAGTACAGAGAGCCCAATGAAGGTCGAATATTATACAGGAAAGAACCAGGAGGCAAAAGATTTTATAGAGGCATAAACAGGCATGTGCATATGAAATTATATTAATATATAATGATAGGGATTTAAGTCCATGTATATCTATTAATGTATAACTATTCAAGTAGCAGATGTACATTGAGCCTCTACTCAAGTCCTCCCTCAACACAAAAACATTTTGTCCTACTAACCTGGCATTCTGTGATGCTCATTTTTCTGACACGATTTCTGAAGACAAAATGGGTGCATGGTGCTTGAAAAGCTGATGGTGCTAGGTGAGTATAAGATATAGCACCTGGGGTCTTGAAGGATTGAAGTTTAACAAGGGGCCCTCTAGCAGGGAAGCAACAAAGCCCATGTGAAAAAAGCACAGAAATCCATGTGATCACGAGGAGTCAATGGGATCATGTGTTGGGCATCAAAAGACACAAAACAACCATTTTGATGAGAAAGAAGGGGCTCAGAATGTACATCCCCTCACAGAAGGGTCATAGGGAAGGGATAAGCCAGTCAGGGTGCAGTGTAGCATGAACACAACACACAACATTCCTCTAGTTCTTTAATGCTTCTTCCCCTACCCACTAACATGAATCCAGGTCTATCTTAAAAATTTGGTTAGACACGAGCATGTACACTGGTGCAGCAAGGGTTCTGGACACACAGAATCCAGGACCTTTAAGCCCCTCTGGAGCAGTAATGAGAGTAATGATATCATGAGGGTAGAGGGCAGGCATGGGGAGAAGGGGGAGAAAGTGGAACTGATTACAATGATCAACATACACCCCATACCAGGGGGACGGACAAGAAAAATATGGGTAAAGGGAGACAGGGGATGATGTAGCATATGAAAATAAAAATAATTTATAAATTGTCAAGGGTTCATGAGGAGAGGGGGAGGGAGAGCAAAAAGAGAAGGTGATACTTAGGGTTCAAGTGAAAAGAAAATGTACTGGATAAGATGATGGAAGCATGTACAAATGTGCTTGATACAAGTGATGTGTGGATTGCTCTAAGAGTTGTAAAAACTCCCAATAAAATAATGTATTAAAATTAAAATAAAACAAAATATCCCTCTTAATATTTTTTTAAATAAATAAAACATCAATAAGTCCAACTCTAATTGGTAGGTTTTATATCTGCTTGGTTGGGCTAAGATTTTCAGTAGCTTGCAAATTGAGACCTCCCCTTTGATATAATCTAACAATATATTCCACTCCTTTAAGGGATAAATCTGTAAGTATTCAGGCAATTGTAAGGAGATGAGTGTAAAATTCAAATCCTTACTTAGGCCTCAGTCTGTTCCCCCCTGTTCCCCATCTCCCCAACCCACCCCCACACACACATTGCTGGAGCATGTCCTACTTGATATATTAGTTGATATTGTTTGGAAGCTTCTTAAGGTCCAGATCTCTATGTGACTCACTGACCTCTGTTCACTTGAGTCAGTGACCCATCATATTGCTCGATGACCCTTAAAAGCATCAGAGAGTCTTATCTGATTTGCCAGCCTAAAATTATCTACCTCTACAGCTACTAGACCTGCTCTTTATGCTTTACATACCAGCTTCATCTTTTTCCTTCCTGGTTGTTTACCTTGGGAACTACTCAAGGCAGGAAACGTCTCAGTCTTCATATCTGGCTCATGAAATTGAATTGGCCTGCTTACTTTCTTCATCCATTCTGTAAGCCACTCCCTTGATAAAATTTATTTGTGCCTCTCTATATATAAATATCATTAGTTTTGTCTTTCTAGAGAAGACAAACCAAATGAGTTTAGCAACAAAAAAGTAAAAATTATTGAGTACTTTGTACATCTGGAACAAAATACACAAATGAACATTTGTCAAGACAGGGTATATTCTGAACCATAAAATAAGATTTAGAAAATTTGAAATAATTCAAGTTATATAAAATATAACTCTAAAGACAATTTAATAAAATCATTTAAGAAATCAATTAGCTCAAAGATTTCTGGAAATATGTAAAAGTACTTGAAAAATAAATAACACAGTTTGAAAGCTCCAAGAATCAAATAAAAAGTGAAAAGCCAATATTTTGAACTGAATGAAAATAAAAGAACATCATGCTCAAATCTGTAGGGTGCTGCTAAAATTGTACACATGTGAAAGAAGCACAGCTTCTTTATAATGTCAAATGGCTATGTAAGAAGAGGAAAAAATATCTCACAGTGAGGAGGTTGGTTTTCACCTTAAGAAAATAGAAAAAGAAACCAAATTAAACCCAATGTAAGAAGAAAGAAAATATAAAGATAAGTGTGAAAAACAATGAAATAGAAAACAAAAAACTATAGAGATAATCAGGAAAAAATCTGATTCTTTGAAAAAAGCAAAAAATAGATAAGTCCTTTTGCCAGAATGAGTAGGAAAAATAAGAAAGAGCAGCATAAATCACAAATTTAGGCCAATCCGCATTACTAATTTCCAAAATGGGTAAATTATTCCTTGCCTTTTAACTTTATATAAATTTTCCCTCACATTGAAAAATTGAACCAACTCCTATTTGCAACAAATTCTTCACAATCACCTTTGCATACTACAAATGCAGTTTTATAATCAAATGCAGTTTTAAAATCCAAGTATTTTCTTATACTTAAGTAAGACTTACTAAGAACTTTTGCAACTATTCTGATTTACCATGAATTCTTATAGAGGCAGGAACAGATCTCATTTGTAGTCTGTAACAATCAAGAATAATAATGAAAGAGATGCTTACACTGCCTATTTGACAGATACCAAAAGGATAAATGAATATTGTGAGCAACTTTTTGCTAATTAAATTTACAATACAAATGAAATTGACAATATCTCAAAAGACACAAAAGCTAACTCAAAAGTAAAAAACATATCTGGAATATTTTTGCATCTACTAAAAAAATTAGATTTAAAGTGAAATAGACATTCCTCAAAAATAATTTCAAGCTCAAGTGACTTCATTGGTGCATTTCAACAAATGTTTAAGAAACAAACAATACCAAATTCCACAAAAATTCTTTCAGAAAATTGAAGAGAAGGGAAAACATCATAGTTTCTTTTATGAGATAGTATAAGTTTGATACAAAATTCATAAGAAGACATTAGAATAAAGGAAAATGATATCACAGTCATCATGAACACATATTCCTCTGAACTAAATATGAGGAAATCATATACAAGGCCTAAAAAGTTTAACAAACTAGGACGAAGTAAGGTTTATCTCAAGAATTTAGTGTTTATTTTTTTTAATCAATGTATTTGTGGTAGTTATCTGTTGTTAATTTGAAAAGATGTTATAATCTGATGCTAATTTGAAAAGAATGAAGGGGTGGAGTCCAGGCTATTAATAAGGTCATAGTCAATGAGGTCTCTGTGTGGACATTTGGGCTTCGGGTAACTCTGCTATTCCTTCTTGGAGGCAGGAGACACTTTCTCGGCTGACTTAATGGGAGATATTGCAGATGACAAGACACATGGAGTTATGCCTGCCCTGAGCTGAAGAAGTCACATGGAGACTCCTGTCAGCACTGTGATGCTTCTACACCACTGGATTCACAAGACTTTCCACCTACTGGCCTCTGGTCATCATGCATTCAATATCATTACATGTGTTTACTGAATCTGTAAAAGAATTTATAGATTGATAGTGAACATGTGGGCTGATAGCAGACTTATGGACTTGATCTGGACTGGGCTGAGATGTTTTCTTAATGCACAATTACACTTTATATAAAGCTTTTTCATATATATGTATATATACATGTATAGATATGAATGACTATAAGCTTGTTTCTCTAGACCACCAGACTAATTGAGAATTTGATTATAGTATTACATTAAAATAAAAATCAATTATTATGTTAATACACTTGGGAAAAATTTTGGAAAAAAATAATCCTGTCACCAAAAATACTGAATGAACTAGTGGCATCTGGACACAGACCTTTCCTAATTTTAAACCATGTAGTACCTCCTTTTGCTGAATGACTAAGTAAAGATTTCACATGAGCACAATTAGATAACCCAGAATTTCTTCTTTGCAATGTTATTCATAGTTTCTGTTATGATTCACAAAGTCCAGTCAAATTCTTTTGCATAATCAATAAAAGAGAAATAAACAGCTTTCTGTAATTTTCTGCGTTCAACCAAAATGCATCTGACATCAGGAATCTTTTCCATGATTTTTAGGTCAGGTAGTCTAGAGACAAAAAGAAAAAAATCCGGTGACACTCATCTATGCATAAGAAAGAGTTTATATAAAGAAGTATTATCAAGTCCATAAATCTGATGCTAGTCCATCAGTCCCTCTTTAGATTCACATAGGAGCAGGTCAGTGATGTCGAAAAATGAAGGAGGAAGTTGGGAGATCATAGGCCTGTTGGTACAGAGTCTTATGGATCCAAAGTAGGTGGAAGTTTGGTAGGGCGTGAACTTCCCTCAAGATTGGGTGACTCAAGGGCTGAGCCCCGGAGGCATAGTGGTTGAGTGCGGGACTGCAGCCCACTGGCTTGGCGGTTCAAATCCTGCAGCAGCTCTCCAGGATCAAGGCTGGGTAGCTCCCATGACCACCAGAGGGCAGTGAAGCCAAGAACAAAACAAACAAACAAACAAAAGATTGGGTGACTCAAATGTGACTACCCCTGGAAGCAGACTCAGAATTTCAGCAACAGAGAGACAGAGGGTAGAAAGAGAAGGAATTCCAAGAGTACCTCACTCTTACATAAGAGGCCACATGCCCAACAAGTTGTCTAGTTGATCTAAAATCTTCTAACTACCACAATACCTCTTCTGTGTATGACCCCAACCTCTGCGGCTACAGATCCATGCACTGCATCAATCATTCTATCAACTTCTTCAGCATAATTCTACCCATGGGTGATAGCAATGATAGTGTTCACTCATTCCAACAATCTGTAGGCCACCTTTCTTTAGAAGGTGCACATATTTAGATTTTTCCCAACAACTAGATATCTTTACCTACTAAATGTATTGGCATAGACAAATAAGTACCTCTAGAATGGCATGCATTTGTTAAAACATTTCAATTGCCATTTTGTTAATTCCTGGAGCTATGTGTTAGCCAATGCCTTCAATGAAGCTTAGACTTTTTTCTTTAGCACCCTAGTTTCATGAGCATATATTACTTGATAAAATGGTAGAAAGAAGAAATATTTTTGAAGCAATGACCTGGTGTATTCCATCCATCTTCTAATTATGTTTACTGAATTTTTTAATATTTTGCCCATACAATCCTTCAGTATTGGAATACTCGTGTTGCTAGATGCAACTGCATCAGTTCCAACTCATAGTGACCCTGTACAAAAAAAATGAAACACTTCCCAGTGTTTCATTCTAACATTTTGTTTTATATTTCAGCCCATTGTTGAAGCCAATATGTCAATCTATTTGTCAAAGGTCATCATCTTTTTTTTTGCTACCCCTTTTCTTCACTAAACATGATGTTCTTCTCCAGGGACTGGTCTCCTGATAAGATGTCCAAGATGCATGACATAAAGTCTATGGTTGTTGCATTTAGTTGAATGCTGGCTGCACTGTTTCCATGACAAATTTTTTTTGACAGTCTATCATACTTCCAGTATTCTTCACTGGCACACCATAATTCAAATAATAAAATTATTTGGAGCACTCCTTAATCAATGCTCAATTTTCACATGCATATCAAGTGACTCAAAATGCCATGATTTTGGTCAGGCTATCCTAGTCTCAATATAAAGTCTTGTTTTTCAAGACTTTATACAGGTTTTGTGAAAGAGATTTACCCAATGCAATGTGGTTTTTTTTTTAATCATTGATGTCTGCTTCTATGATCAATGATTGTGGATCCAAACTAGAAAAAAGTCCTTGACAGCTCCATTCTTTCTCCATTTATCATTTACCTATTGGTTCAATTGTGAGGATGTGGATATTCTTTACATTGAGTTGCAATCAATACTCAAGTGCAATCTTTGATCTGCAAATACTTCACTTTGAGCAAGTTCTCTTCAAGACAAGTCATTTCATCTGCATAACCAAGATTACAAATAAGTCTTCCTTCAATCCTGATGCAGCATTCTTCTTCATATAATCCAGTTTTCTGATTATTTGGTCAGCATACAGATTGAATATATATGGTGAAAATATACGACCCTGATATACACTCTAAAGGATTTAAACCATGGAGCATTCACTTGTTCTCATTTCTAACATATTATATGTGTGTGTATAATCATGTACTTCACATGTCACCATTTATTTATTCAATAGTATTGAGAAGATTGGTGCAGATATCACAACAATCCATTTGAGAACATTTTCTTCTCATACTTATTGTTCTTATTTCCACATCCTCTCCTGCAGTGAGCCTAGGAACAGTGATTCTGGGTATTCTTTTCATATTCTGTTTTTGAGGGGGGGCATCAGTGCCCTTTGTTGGTCGTGGGAGCTATGCAGCCTTGATCCCAGAGGGCTGTTGCTGGAGTTGAACCGCCAAACCAATGGGCCGCAGTCCTGCATTCAAACACTATGCCACTGGGGCTCAGCCCTCATATTCTTTTGATTCTTCCTGCATCATTCAATATTTTACCCATAGACTCTTTCAATATTCAACTTGAAGCTGGATTTTTTTCTTGAGTTCCCTCAGTTTAGGATATGCTAAGAATGCTCTTCTTTTGGGGTTTTCTATTTCAAGGTCTTTGCACGATTCATTATAGTGTTTTATGTGTCTTCATGAACTATACTTTAAATTTTCTCTTTTCTCTGTGACTCCATCATTTCTTCCATTTCCCTTAGCTATTCTGTGACTAGCAGTGAATTTCAGCATCTCTTCTGACATCCACTTCCATCCTTTCTTTCTTTTCTTTATTTTTAATGACCATTTGCTTCCTTTAGAACTGATGGGTTTGTGCTTGCTTCGGCAGCACATAGACTAAAATTAGAACTGATGGGTTTGATGTCCATCCACAGCTCATCTTGTCTTCTGCCATTAGTGTCCAATGCTTCAAATATTTTCTAGAGGTGGTCTCTAAATTCAAATTTGCATTTTGTTCCTTGTTTAATTTTCTTCAGCTTCAACTTAAATCTTCTGAGTGAGAAATACTTTCTACTCCTGTAAAAGGTTACAGACTCAGAAACTCACAGAGGCAATCATAGTCTATCCTGTAGACTCACTAAGTTGGAATTGACAAGATGGAATCAGGATTTATATATGAGCAGCTGATGATCTGTGCCACAGTCTTCTCCTGTCCTCCTTTATATTCTGATATTGAACTTCTCCATTGTATCTTCCTATAGATGTAGTAATTTGATTGCTGTGTATTTCATCTCCAAATATCCACAGTCATTGTGATAGGTTGGGTTGACAAGTGAAACAAATCCAGTGACATAAATGTGTTAGAAGGAGCTTTATATCAACACATAATTATATATCAAGAAAATATCCCATCTCAGTCCAACACAAGTCCAAAAGTCCAATACTACTTCTTAAGTCCCTCTTCAAACTCATGCAGCCACATGTAATGATGCCGAATACAGGAGGATCAAAGGCCATGGGTACAAAGTGGTATGGATCCAATGGATATAGCAACATTTCAGGTCTCTGGCTTCCACCTGTGTTAGGAACAGAAAACTGAAGGAAAAGAGACAAGGGGAGGTCCTCAGAACCCTCCTTATGAGAATGTAATGCCCACAGGAGATGCCATCAGACTGTGATCTGATTTACAGGTTGAACACCACCTCTACACTTTTATTTTTTTTATTTGAGTGGGGGCATCACTGCCCTCTGGTGGTGGGAGTAGAAGGCCCAGGCTTTGCTCCTGTAGAGCCACTGCTGGAATTAAACCTCCATCTCAGGTGGGCCACAGTCATGCGCACAACCACTACGCCACTGGGGCTCAGCCCTCTATACTTTTATATATCTTCAAGTTGGCATGAAATTATATAACTACCAGTCAATTTCTATGTTGTTGAAAATAGGAATTTTCTATGAACAAGTCATTGACCCTGTGAAATTCTATCACATTATCAGCTTCATTTCTATTAGCAAGTGCATAGTTTCCAATTACTGTAACTTCTTTGTGCTAAACTATTGCATTCTAATCACTACGTATTATCAATGCATCTTGATTGCATGATTGATCAATTTCTGGATGATACTAGCTTTGGTTGGTGGTGCATAAATTTTAGTGATAATGGTGCATAAATGATTGAATTTCCTTGAAGGAGGATAGATATAATCCTACCCCCCACCACATGGTACTTCAAAATAGATCTTGAAATTTCCTTTTTAACATTTAATGCAATATCATTCATTCATGGCACAGTAAATGTAGCAGTTCAACAATCTTCTGTCGACTTGAGTGAAGAAGTAGAATCTAGTCTGTCAATCAGTTCATAGCCAGGCATGCCTCTGTGTGGGAATGGTCTTCTCCTGAGGATTCTGGGAAATTCTTCCTCTATGGAGATGAAACTCTCTCTGCCTTCCCCTTTCTGTTGTTGAGACACTCAGAGAACGGGAGGAGACATGTGGAGACCCACACCAGTGTTGAGATGTTTCCACTGCCACTGGATTCACAAGACCATCTACTCACTGCTCTGTGATCTAACTGAATTTGGCATCATTACATGTATCTCATGAGTCTAAAGAGAAATTTATGGACTAGTATCAGACATATAGCTTAATATCCAACTTATGGATTTGATCTGGGGCTGGGATGTTTTCTCAACATAAAATTGCTCTTTTATATAAAGCTCTTTCTTATACACATATCAGTTTCTCTAAATTTGTTTCTCTAGTTAACCTGGCTGACACATAAAATCATATGGTTTTATGATTCAAAATGGTCAAACCAATATCAGTCCATTTCAGTTTACTTATGCATTGGATATTGCTCTTTATGTGTCATATTTCATTTTTAATGACATTCAAATTTCCTCGATTCATACTTTGCAAATTCCAAGTCCCTAGTCATAAGTAGATTTTTAGAGTTGTGTCTTTTCACTTTGAGTCAAACCTCACCAGCAGATGAAAATCCCATAGGCTTTTCTCTCCCAGGCTTTACTTCATTCATGTCATCATGATTGCCTTTTACTTTGAGAAAGCATCTTTTCCTCAGACATGTCTTTAGTGCCTTCTTACACGAGAGGCCTCTCTTCTGGTACTATCTCTAATACTGTTCTGCCCCTATTCATGAGACCTTGTATCTGAAAATGTTTGGATGCTATCCATAAGTATACTAGTAGTTCATTCCTCCAGAGTGAATAGCCTCACCCTTCTTCATAGTCTGTTCTCTGTCTGAAAGCCTCGCTGAAGCAGGTTGATGTTGTTGACCTGATGATATTTGAAATTCCAGTGATGTCACTGTCATAATCACACAGACATACTGGCAAACACAGTGTGTATGTGACAAACTAGCACATAAGTGGTGAATTGGAACAAACACTGGATTTGACTTTTTTTCTTCAATTCTTTCAAATTGAGAAATACCAGGCATGGACATTAATTTTGGTTTTCTAACTCCAGGTTTTTGTATATTTCTTTTAAAATTCACTACTTTGTCTTCATCAGCTGCTTATTTAAATACTCTATCCGATTCTTTTACTTCATCTTTTATATATTGCTTTATCTTCTATATATTCAAGATCAATTTTTGTAGTGCTTTCTGACATTCATATTGGCTTTTTTTGTCTTTCTTGAGACATTTTTATTCAAGTTTGAAGTACCTTATGCCACATCCCACAGTTTGTTTCATATTTATTCTTTAATGTTCAAAGCATCAAATCTATTCAGGATTTAATCTCATAATACAGTGTTTTGCAAGATCAGTGATTTATTCATTGAAAGTATTTTTTGACAATTTAAATGGCAACTATAATCATGGAACAGCCCTGATGGAATAAAATCAACTACAACAATGGAAGAGATGACAGAAAAACTCAACACTATTAGCCAAACAAGAAAAGAGATAACAATCATTTGATCAAATGGAAATTCTAATTAAACATGAAGAAAACTCAATAGGCCCATGAAAGCCAAAAAAAACAATATGAGCATATCCCACCTGAAATGCTATACTAATCTCAACAATGTTTCTGTAAAGGAACAAATAATAAATATTTTCAGATCATAACTTCTCTAAGGAACACTAATAACTCAGGGGTTAAGCACATTGCTGCTAATATAAAGTATAGCTTGTGAGACAAAAAGACATCGATGTATGGTATAGCAATTAGTCCCACTGTCACTGAGTTTATTCTAACAAAAACTGCCCTATGTGATAGGTTAGAACCACCCTATCCTTTCCCCGAGTGTAGAAATCTTTCTAAGAGCAAACAGCCGCATCTTTCTCAGAAGGAGCTGCTGCTGAGTTTGAATCATAGACTTCCCCTTTCAGTTCACGGCTAAAAGCCTTCATCACTGTGCTACCAGGACTTCTTCTCCTAAAGATTTTTTAAAAAGCAACCCGATAGCACAGTCCCACTCTGTTGTATAGAGTCACTGTGGGTCTAGATTTAAGCTACCACTATAATGCAGCACTGCTATTTTAGTTTTGGGAGACGTTCAAGCATCACTGCAGGCATTAATGAAACAAAAGGATTCAGGAATTGATGGAATATCAATTAAAATGCTTCAACAGTCTGCTAAAGTTCTGTCGTCTATGCCAAGAAATTTGGGAATTAGTTACATGGCCAACCAATTGCAAAAGTCCGTATTTGTATCCATTAAAAGGGAAATGCATTATTCCAATTATATAGACCACAAATTAGGGAGTAATTACAATATTGAACATGTTATCATATGCAAATTAAATTTCGCTGAAAATCATTAAACAACTGTTTTAGTAGTACATCAACAGATAACCGCCAGAAATTCAAGTCGTTTTAAGAAATGGACTTTGCATGGTGCAATATTACACCAATGAAACATGCGACTTTCCTCTAGTTCTTTAATTGCCTCCTCCCAACTATCATGACCGCAAGTCTACCTCACAAATCTGGCTAGCCAGAACATGTACACTGGTACAGATAAGAGTTTGCAACAGATAATCCCCTCGGGACCAATAAGGGGAGCAGTAAAATCATGAGGGTAGGGGAAAGGTGGGGGGAGGAAAAGGGAACAAACCACAATTGACATTTAATATCCCCTCCCCACCCTCACCTGCCTAGGGATGAACATCAGAAAAATGGATGAAGGGAGACAGCAGTAAGTGTAAGACATGAAAAAATACTAATCACCTATAGATTATCAAGAGTTTATGAGGGAGGGAGAGAGGAAGGGAGGGAGGGAGAGGAGGGAGGGAAGAAGGAAGGGAGAGAGGGAGGGAGAGAGAGAAAAAAATGTGGAGCTGATTCCAAGGACTCATGTAGAAAGAAAATGTTTTGAGAATGATGATGACAACATATGTAAAAATGTGCTTGACACAATGGATGGCTGGATGGATTCTGATAAGGGTTCTAAAATTCCCCAATAAAACAATTAAAAAAGAAGATTAGAACAAGGGGTATAATTATTGACATCAGATGAATATTGACTGGAAACAGGATAATAGGAAAATGTTTACTTATGTTTTATTGATTATGGAACGATAGCCAACTATTTGAAGTATAGTAAACTATGGATTTCCTTTAGAAGAGCAGTAATTCGAGAAGATATAATTGTGCTCCTATGAAACTTGTACATGGGCCCTGCGACAATCCTTCAAACCCAACAAGTGAATACGGCTTTACATCAAGAAACGTGAGCATCACGGTTGTATTCTCTCACTATAGTTTTGCAATCTGTGTGCTGAGAAAATAATCACAGAAATGGAATTTTATAGAGAAGAATTTGGCTTCTGGATGGAAGGAAGGCCTATTAATAAGCTCTTTTGTTGAAAGTGAGGGGAATTTGAAATACTTGTTGATAAAAATCAAGGATAGTAGTCTGCTGTGTAGTCTATGTAGTCAACTTTACAAAGCTATGTTAAAAAAAAACACAACTGGACCAATATTCAATAAAATCAACAGAAAAAAAGAGTGAAATTGTCAAAGATATAATCTTGCATACATCCACAAACAATGCTCTTGGGAGTAGTAGTTATATCAAACAATATATTGCATTGGGTATATCCCTTGAGCAAGACCTCTTAAAACACTGAAGAACAAGGATGTCACTAAAAGGAAGATGTGCCTGACACAAACCATGTTATTTTCAATTTCCTTATATGTATGTGAAACTTAAACCTGGCCTACAGAAAATCAAAGAAAGAATCGATGGGGGGCTGAGCCCCGGTGGCATAGTGGTTGTGCACGGGACTGCGTCCCACTGGGATGGAGGTTCGATTCCAGCTCCCCGGAGCAAAGACTGGGCCTCCTACTCCCACCACCTGAGGGCAGTGATGCCCCCCCTCCAAAAAAAAAACAAAAAAAGAATCAATGTATCTGAATTATGATGATCAGTAGACTATTGAAAATACCATGGACTGCCAAAGGAACAAAGAAATCTGTCTTGAAAGGAGTATTGCTAGAATGCTCCTTAGAAGGGAGGATGATGAGACTTCATTTCATCCACTGTAGACAGGCTTTCAAAAGATGCTAGTTATCTGGAGAAGGGCATCATAGCTGTTAATATAGATAGGCAGGGGAAAATAAGACCTTTGAAGAAATGGATTGACCCAATGGCTGTAACAATGGGCTCAAGCATACCAACAACTGGAAAGATGGTTCATGACTAAGCCATATTTAGTCTGTTGACCATGGGATCTCTATGAGTGAGATCCATCATCCCAGCATCTAACATGATAAGCAAAGCATGGAAATTATTCAAATCTATCATTGTAATGAAAATGCCACCAATATACCTAAAAACCAAGTATATTTCAATACAACTTTATTTTTAAAAATGGTTTCCTCACAGGTTATCTATATTGTTTACCATTCCAGAAAGTATGAAGTAAGAATATTAGCATAAAGCAGATCAATATTTTCTTTTGGAAGTTAAACCACAAGCTGAATTGGGGAAGGATTAAAAGGGAGATGAGGAAACTTTTGGAAATGAATATGTTTACTCTTTTAACAATGATGATAACTTAGATTGATATTTTAAGTATGAATGGTGCAATGCATGTTAATTACATTCTAATAAAGCTGCAAGCAAAAAAAAGTGTGAGACTATTTTTGACATTCATTCAAATTTTACAACAGTTAAACTTTTAGTTCAAATAAATAATATTACTTCCTTTTCTTCCAGTATGTAATCTGATATTGTCATTTCTTGTGAAAATTTAAGTGGTTTGCAAAAGTTGACTTTTTTAATGAAGTTTTTATTTCCCATAGAGTCTCTGCCCTGTCACTGTGAACATGTCAGTCAGAGAGATAATTGTTATGGGAGAAGAGAGCTAGGTAATCACCTAAGCTACACCTACCAAGAAACTGAGAGGAACAATTCTGCAGGGCAGTCATCTTATGGCTGGTGTCTCAAATGAAGGTAGTATTGTGGAGAAGGTTGTTTCAGACTCTGCAGTTGTGTCAGCAGTCTAGGACCAACTTAGTAGTCTCAAGAACTATGCCACAGTCTTAGTTTGATAAACTACAGGAAAGCAGCTGTGTAATTATTCATCGTTCCTGCTTCATTCTCAATAGGTCTCTGGTTTAGAAGATAAATGGCATGGTCTTTTGAATCATAAACGACTAGAAGTTGTTTGGTAAATTGCCACTACATCAAATGCCTTTGATCATGATAATCCCCTTGCCACCAAGGGGATTTCTACACATAGCAATCAGTGGGGGTTCTGAGGCTATCCATCTGACAGGAGTAGTTGCATTCATCTTTCTCCCATGCAACAACTGGCGAGCTTGTGCTGCAAACCTTGGGATTACCTATAGAATCCTTGTCCCACAGTGGCACAGAAGTCACGATTTCTTATGCATATAGACATGAAACTGAAACACTTTCTACACATCACGTTCCTTAATCCTTGTCAACCTGAGCAACCCAGCAGTATAATGATCATTTTACACCTGGAGATAAGTTTAGAGTGTGGACCCTTATAGCATAGTCAGGTCTTTCTGACGCCAACATCTACTAGTATGTTATTGATAAGAGATAAAATAAGTTTTGCTACCTTAAACTGAAATTTTATTTTAACATAACACCATGGCTCACTATTATAATAAAGTAATAGCAAGATTTCAAGAGGTCAGTGAATACCTTGCATCGTAAGACTTTGAAAGCATGGAAGACTTTGTAACATTGCTTCTTGCTATGTGTTTAAAATGCTTTGGAGTCATTTTGATTCATGAAGACTCTGTGTTTTGCAGCTTAGAACCATGATCGTGGATTTCAGCTATGACATGTCAGAAGCTGACCACCAACGCTTTCTTCCAAGTTCTTTTGGGTGAGCTCCAAACCATCCCACAATTGGTTAATCACCCAGTACTTAACTATAAAATATTGTCATACATTTAACCATTCTCCTATTCTCCTAATTTTAAAGAGCTAGCTTTTCAGGCAAGATTGAGGAATAGTCACAGGGTTCTCATTTCCTTGGTATTATATTTTCTGAGCAAAGCTATTGCAAAGAGTTAATGTACTCAGCTGTTAAACCAAAGGTTGGTGTTTCAAAGACACTCAGGAGCAGATCAAAAGAACAGCCTCATTACCTGCCTGAGAGAACTCAGCCATTGAAAACTCTACGAGCACAGTTCTAATTTAACACATATGAGGTCCTGATAAATCAAAATTAGAATCGATTTCATGCCAACTGAGTTTTGGTTAACCTTCGTAATACATTTTATTAGTTAAAAGGAGCAAACAATTAAATTGTTTATAACTATCAGATGGTGCAAATTCAGCACCGTGGAATAAAAAGTTCACAACAAAGATTTAAACAAATTTCCCCCTGTCTTTATTGTGAATTTTCCCTTTTTGTCCTTTTAGTCATTCCAAAGCTTAAGACTGAATATCTATCATGTTCCAAGGAACTTTGCAAACCCAATTACTAGTGCTTAAAGTGCTTTCATTTACCTTGTTGATAATATTAAATATACTTTGGTCTTGGTCAGAAAAACTTCTCTTCTTTAATGGAGCTATTTGAAGTAATTTTGAATGTGAGAGAAGCTATTTTAAACTTTCTTCAAAAACACTAGGATAATTCTTTATAAAATATACACTAAGAATATGGGTTGCTTGATATTATTAAGTTTTGAGATTCTCTTATGAGTAAAAGAATTTTGGAGGAAGTGCACGCTTCTCATGTATAAAAAAAATACAAAAAAATGAAAATGGCAAAAAAAATGAAAGTGGCATTGGGCCTGCATGATTTTAGAGCCCAGGTACAAAGGTATTTATGTGAGAATCAGCCTGCTAATATTGATTCCCTTAAAATAGCTAGCTATTCCTTTTCATTGAACATTGTAGTCGAAAATGATATCTGATTTACATTTCAAAATTTCACATGACTCTAAACTTTTATAGTGGTGAGCAGATGTTGATGTGAATTTTTACAGAGCTGAGAAATGCCTTCCAAAATCACTTCAGAGGAATGTCAAATTGAATCCAGGATAGGAAATATTAAAGATGAGCAAAAGTGTGGTCTAGTAGGATTTACTAAGAATGACCCTGTCTTTTGCGAACTTCACTCCCAAGTAATGTATGGTTCACAGAGGCCCTCATCAAAGTGAACACAGGGCACAAGCTTGAAACTGTTCATAGCTACACAATGAACAAGATGCTTGAATACAAATATATTAGGATCATAGGTTTTTAGGTGCGCATGCTACCAGATTTTAGGAATGTTTAAATGGTATCTACCAAGTGGTCCTGGACCTACCTTCAGTATATTTTAACCTTTTGAAGAAGCATAAAAGATTATGATTCTTAGAATCGGGATAAGCTTTGCCAAAGTTGCTGACTGGCTTCCATTTGGGCTATTTACTTCTTATTCTGAAATGACTATCAAAAGTCAAGTAGCCACTACACCTCAGGAAGCCTGCGTCCTGCCTTGTTTCCTCTCAGTCTGATTCTAGGAAAGGCATTCACTCTGGCCAAAGAGAAAGAACCCACTGCCACACAGTCCATCTGATTCATAGCCGCCTTTTAGGTCAGAGTGGAACTGAAACTTAGGTTTCCGAATCTTCTCTTTCTCCCCAGGAGAGGCGACCTGTTCAAACCTCAGACCTTCTGCACTGCGGCTCAACGTTCACACTCACTCATTCACTGCCATCAAGCTGGTGCCTACTCAGAGCAAACTTGCAGGAGAGAGTGGAACTGCCCCTGTGCTTTCTGAAGCTGGAACTCTGCAGGATTAGAAAACAGATGCCGGTGGTTTCAGACTGCTGAGTTCAAGATTAGTTGCCTAAAGTGTGATCCACTATGACACCAGGGCTCTCTCTAGTCCCCAAATATCCACAGATTAAGAGGATTTTAACTGATTCAAATTTTAACATTAGCAGAACAATGCTGGCAGCATGTTAGAATTATCTAATGTTTGTTAAAGCATGATGCTGTTACTATCACTCAGAATTATTATTTATATAGTTTACTTGTAATTCCTAGATTTTCTACTCCTAAACTCTGAGCATTCCTTTTACTGGAGCACTCTTGTGAACCTCCACAAAGCGTTAAATCATACTACTCCTTTCAGTTGTTTCAATTTTAACATAAACTTCAGTTTTCTCCTTGAATCAGTGATGCCAATTATTTTAAAAGGAAAGCAACAGCAGTCATCCATTCCAAGAACAAGCACTACTTGATCCTGCCTCTGCTAGAGTGAGTACCTCTAAATGAAAGTAGACTTCATGGAGCTGGTGAAGTGCCCTAAGACGACTTTCACCCTACCTTTGAATTTCTTTGAATTTTTAATTTTAAAGAATCTTTAATTTTAAAGAAACAGGGACCCCCGGTGACACTGCAGGATAAGCACTGGGCCGCTGACTGCAAGATCAAAGACTCAAATCCAGAAGCTGTTCTGTGGAAGAAAGATGAGGCTAGCTGCCCCTAAAAAGGTTTATCTCTCAGAAATCCAAAGGAGTAATTCTTCTCTGTCCTATAAAGTCATCCTGAGTCAGAATACAGTCAATGACAGTATGTTTTGAGGGAATGCTTCAGAAGAAATATATCCTGGAGTAATAAGAACCATGTAGAGAGAAAAAAAATAAGTATATGTGAGCAGCATGGTATGAATGAGGAAACATGCAAAATATTTTAAATCATTCCATAGCTGCAGGTCAGGAACACTGAAAAGAAGCCCAAGACGAGTGCAATGCCAACTCTCATATCTTCCAAAAACCTCCAAACCCTCTGACAAGGAGACAATTCTGGTTCCTCGTTACCCTTCACACCAGGGTAGAATTGTCCCTGCAGGATTCGGACCCTGTCACTTGTCATGGGAGTAGAAAGTCTAGTGGTTGATGGATTGAATTGCTGATCTTGCAGTTACCAGTACATTCATAACTTCTATGCCACCAGCACTTCATTTCCTACTTTAAGCTTATGAGTAAATTAGCCCTTTCAAATAATAAATCTGAGAACTTTTGTTTAGATAACAGGTCAAATTTAGGATTTCCTTAATTCACCATTTACTTCTCAAAGGTTGGAGCATTGTCCAATAGTATATTACTGATATTTGAGGTCAGAAATAAACACACTTGATATTGCATGCAAAATATTATCAGACTCAAAGATCAATAAGATAGAGTGACCAACATTGCTCCATTCATAATGTTTGTCACAATTTGATAAGGCATGTTTTCACCAAACAGTCCTCTATGACCAGGCACAAGCATTCACAGAAGTCCTTCGTTAGAGGTTGATTTTCCACCTAATGAGGCTCCATCAAATCTGCAATAAGCAAATTAACGAAGCCTTGAGCCAAATTCACATTTCAAAGTCATTTTACTGGAGGTTCTATTTTACTTCCACTTGTGGTTTAGCAATTTCCTGTTGTCTCTGCTCCCATCGAAGAGTCATCTCACGGTACTTAGCAGGCATTCATTGATCCTGAAGGGTTGCCATAGTCCTGACACACAAGTCATAAAGCATCTAGGCGGAAGCAAATGGTACTCCAACTGCTGCTATTTTACATACAGCAAGAGTTACCCAAGAGGCTCAGAACAAACTTAGCATTGTGCAACACAAGGCAGCTGGTTGGCTAAATGTGGCCCCCAGCTGTCAATGAGACAACTGATGATAATTAATTACTAGAGATTTAGAATGATTCTGTCAATGCTTAAAATCCCTGGTCATAGACAGACTCTCTAGGAAGGTTTGCTTTCATTTTTCCAGGCCACCAGGGAAACTTCTGGTCATGAAAGCAGAACAACAGATGCATTGCCAATGCAGATGTACCTCAAATCTGGTAGTAGAATTAATGCATGGAACGTGCATTCTAGATTTCTTTCCATTTATGAGGAAGTTATTGAATGAGAAGTTGAATGAACTTGTTTGCTTGAAACTGATGTGCAGTTATATTGATTTTACATCTCAGATCAACGGTATATATTGTTTTAAGAAATGTTTTTAAAGTGCACAAAAGCTTCCATGAGATGTGGAGGAAATCTGTGGTTTGTTTTTCAAGCAGATAAGTAATAATGAAAAAATAAAGGTAAAAATGGTGCCAAAGAAATTGAGAAACTCTCCGAAGTGAGGTAAAACTTACATTACTGTCAGCAGAGACCTTGGAGAGTATGTCTCCAAGGAACTTTGTTTAGGTGAGCTCTGGCCTGCCCTGCTTGTCCATGCGCTTTTCTAGCTGACTCCAAACATGCTGGACTCCTCTGAGCTGCCCAGACACACATGATGAGTAAGAGTGTCCGGAGCTTCCTGGGTGGTATTGGTTTGCCTCTGACAATCTGAATGTTAGAAGTTCTAACCAACCCAATTATGTCACAGAAGGAAGTATTGGCAATCTGCTTCTGCAAAGATTAAAATTAAGAAAGCTCTATGGAGCAGTTATACCCAGTAACACATCGAGTAGCAATCAACTAAGTCAAGATGATGATAACCACGGGTTTGGGTTTTAGATTTGTTGAAAGGCATCTTTAAAATTAGCCTGACTACTATGACTACTATGATTTTCATTAGGCTCATGAGTCTTCCTCTGTAAAGGTGTAATGCTAAAAAGAAAGGGTTCTAAGGGTCATTTTTATATAAAACTGTGCAAGGATGTGGGTGAGTGTTTTGGATACCTTTAGATGTCAGTAAAAATAATGATCTTTTTTTTCAATTGATTGGCAATATACTTGTTCCTATTGTTTTAATATAACTACTTTTTGTCTTCCACGCAACATTACATTAACTGTATATCTATTCATCTAATCATCTGTATGGTGATTTTTCTCAGAAACAAAAACAAGTGACAGATATGTATAGAATGGAGTTTCTGTCTAGAAAAAATGTCTCACACTCTAGTAGATGTGGTTATATTCAGTTTGGTTCACATCAACATGTGCACAGTGTTAAAGCTGAAGGCACTTCTGGATCATGTGGCTGTCGGGGCTCGGACACTGAGAAGCAAAGAAGGAAGGCAGGCAGAAGATAAACTAGGAGGCAGCAGCCCGAATCAAGATGATCATGGCTGATGGATGCAAAGTCAAACTGATCCACAGAGGCAACATTGCAGACTGCCAACAGCTCCCAGGACCAGCTGACCACATGGGTGGTCTGTCACCTTAAGTCTCAAGGAAACACATGCAGAATCCAGGCCAGCAAGAGGAGGAAAATAAAGACGTGTTATTTATCACTAACAGAATAAAATTGAAATCAAAAATTAAGTCTAAGTGCATTGTTGTTGATGCTGTGTGACATCAAGCTGCCTCCAACTGACAGTGACTCCACGGAACACAGAGTGTTTATGGCTGGTCTATTTTGATGGGAGGAGATAGGTCTTTTCTTCCATAGAATTGGTGATATGTTCCAACATCTGACCTTTCATGAGCAATAAACAACTCAATGTGCCACCATTCCTGGTAGTATGTTGCGTTAAGAAAAGATTAGCAGTTCAAAACCCCCAACCACTGCGTGGTAGAAAGATGAAGCCTTACACTCCCATAAAGATTTCCAGTCTCAGAAACCCAAAAAGGGCATTATGAATTGGATCAACTCCAAGTCATCATCATCCTACCATGATGATGATAATGATAATGATACTTCTTAAATCTTTATGAATTACACTAAATTTATAATTTTTTGGAGTATGCTTTACCAGGAGTAAAGAAAAATTTAGGTGAATCATAGTTTTTCAAAATGCAAAGTAACATAACCCATTGAAATGTCTTATTTAATATTTTTTTCACTGTGTGATAAAGAATCATCCTGTAAAGACTTATGAGAATTTTAATACAAAACTGCCTTGTTTTGCTCCCATTCTATATCTAAAAATATTCTTTGAAATACCTATTTCCACTCAGTCAGAGTGAGTCACAAAATGTCCTGGGCAAATAAAGGAGCACAAAGTTTTTCAAAATTTCAAAAAAAAATTTTCAAAATTTTTCATTCCTATCTATTTCTATGAGCCCTGGCAGTATTGTGGTTTAGGCCTTATACTATCAATCAAAAAGTCAGAAGTTCCAACCTACCAAGCTCTTTCCAGGAGACTCCCATATCTGTTCCCAACTGGATAGCAGTGTTTTTGCTTTGTTTTGTTGTTTTGCTTTAATCTAGCTTTTAGGAACTATAAGGAAACTATTTTGAATTTAAGTGTCCAAAGATACTTGAAGATACACACTTACTCATATATGGGGTTATTCCCCCCCCAAACAGATTTTTTTCAAAGCTATGTATTTTTTTTCAATCAAACAACCATATCACCTTCAAAGTGCTCTCCAATGCACTTAATACATTTGTCAAATCTGCAATCCCATTGTTTTGTTTTTTTTTTGGGGGGGGGGGTGGAGATCATGAGTCACTGCCATCTGGTGGGAGTGGGAGGCTCAGCCTTACTCCTGGAGAGCTGCTGCTGGATTTGAATTGCCAAGTCAGTGGGCCGCAGTCCCACCCTCAACCACTACACCACTGTGGCTCAGGCGCCTCCTCCTCCCCATTCTTAAAAACATTTTTCAAACCAATTTTCAAGCAAATTACTGTCTTTTCATGTCTGTTTGTATTTGCAGAAACAAAAAGTCACATGGAATAAGGTCAGGTGAGTAAGGTGTGTGGGGTAAGAGAAGTGTGCCTGCCCAAACCTGGAGCTTTGAGATGACTTCATGAGCAGGTGCATTATCATGGAGGCACAACTAGTCCCTGGCCCGAAACAAATTAGG
>PVJH01024883.1:0-32437 GCA_004026705.1 Nesogale talazaci | reverse complement strand
TCCACAAGTATCTCCAGAATTGCATGAAAGTGATATGAAGAGGAAGTCTGTTTACCATCACAATATTAATTTCTTACTAGTGAGCTAATCCATTTCATTAAAAATAAATTAAAACTCTCCACTAACTTAGGTCAAAAAGACAAATCATTCCACAAGTTTCATTGCATATAAGAGCCAACTCCTGTTCCACCTACTCACAAATTGTCACTTCAAAGAGGCAATACTTTTAAAACCCTAATGCTGATCATTCTGTTAGTTGCCCTTACAGTTTCAAAAACTTCTAACCTCCTGATTTTTAATTTTTTAAAAAATCTTGCTATCTTTTAATATCTTTCTATATTCTCACCTATTTCAAAATTTTGCTGGGGTGCACAATTTTAAGTGACAAAAATATTTTCTTGCAGAATTTTGAAACATTATCTCCATTGTCTTTTGGCTTGGCATTCACCCGTTTGAGAAGTCTGACGACTTCCTGCATCTCCATGCTCCATTGCTAACATTTCCTTGACTTCCTCTTCTCCTCTTCATCTCCTCTTCTTGTCTATTTCCTTTTGCTCTCAATCTCTGACTAGTTTAGATGCTGCTGTGTCCCTATTATTCCTCATCGAGTGTCCAGAATTGGCAACTAAAAAGCTTAATTGTATTGTATTCTCTCCTGTGGTTCTTGAATCTTAAACTCTTATTTTGTGACTATTCTTTCTTCATTGTAGTCCTTCAATCTTCTCATCTTTTTACTCCTTTTTGATACTGTTAAGTTTTAATAGCCTTCAGTCTTGTAAACAATCGCATTTAGTTTCTGGATCTATTATTGGCGCTTTCATTGGTTAAGCTATTTGTAATTTCTACTTCTCTTTGGGCCATAGGATACTGCTCACTTTCCTTTGATGTGTTGTTGCTTTATAGTCTATTATTTTTGTCTTCTAGGGCTGAGGTTCAGTGGGTAAAGTGCTTGGATGTTCTTTAACTCACCGGCCTCTCCATGAGAGTAAGACACAGAAGTTCTGCTTCAGTAAACACTATGGGACAGCTCAACTATATCATGGAGAATGTATACGAGCTGTCATTCATTTAGCAGTAAAGGATTTTGTTTGTTTGTTTGTTTTATATGTGCAGCATCTTCTCCTATTATCTTGAGGCTATTTATTAAGACCAGTGTGAATTTTTCCTCTCCCTGGATTTTAATGGCCTTTTTTGTACTTCCTCTCTCTTGATCTTCTCTGTTTGTTTTTGGTTTATTTATTTTTCTCATCTTTTGTTTCTTCTTCTTATAAAGTTATTTCCTCAAATATCTCATAATCCCTATTCTAGAATTGAAATACTCAAGAACTCTGGAAACTTACATTAATGAAAAATTGTATTTTGTTTCATAGCATCTTGAAGTTATCAGTATAGGCTACTGGAGTAAGCACCCTCAAATTTAATATAAATATCCTGAAATATACATATGCCGAACTTACAACTTATTATAAAACATGCCAATTCTGACATAGCAGTTTTTATAGCAGTGTTTATAATTAGAAATAATAACATATAATATCGGTAAGTGAACATCTTAGAATAGTATCAGCCAATTATGCCCTAAAGCTTGTAATACTTGCTACCTATAAGAGGCACAAAAGTAACAAACCTATGGCTGTCTGTGCAATTTTGTTGTAACTTGGATGTTTCTTAAGTCAGAGATTTTAATACACATGTAATACACACATATTTATATATATTTTTTTATGATGGACCATTTTCTCCAGAAAATATTCCTTTGAACTTGGCTCAGTAGAGGTGGCCTTTGCCGTCAGGATTCTCAGAGTCATCGATGGTGGGTATGATAACAACAGTGAGACAGCTTGGGCGTAATTCTGATTTTAGCATTACCACACCTAGAGTTGTGCTCAGTGTGTCTCAGTGGACAGTCTCTCTGAATAAAATCCTTCAAAAAGCAAACCTTTTCTCTCTGGAAAGAAACAAGACATGGCTATTCACAGGAAACCTAATTTTTCTACATGCACATATTTACCCACCATGCTTGTGTTTAGTCCTGCCCTCAGACGCATCTGTTGCCTCCAGTTCCTAAGAGGTTTCCAGTTCCACTGCACAGATTTCAGACTGCCTTCTGTTCAGTCAGCTACCACTCATCCATCTGCTTGCTAGCTTCCAAAATTGTGTAAGTTTGTCTCCTCTACCATCACCCTCATCGCTGTGAGTGCAAATATTTTTCTTCATTTCCTGTCAGTTTTATAGAGTACCAAGAGGAAATGGAATGCATTTGTCCAATGGAAACTCCAAAATTCACATTGTAAAGGACAATTTATTCCAGAAAACATGATGCAATTACTTTCTAGACCAAACCCCGTCCTTATTATAAAAATGCAATGAATACAAATATTTTAAAACTAAGTTATCCTAGGAAGAGCAGAAGATTCATAATTATAGAAGTAAAATAATTATGGAAATGTAAGGTATACTCCTGACATTAAAATTTATTCAACAAGTATATTAGAATGACTATAATGCAAAACCTAGAAAGCAAATATTGAGTAAAATGCATAAATGAACTGCGAATTGTCTAATATGATTACGTTGGTGTTAAAACAAACAACATATTAAGCTAATAATAGAACACCGATGATGACTATTGTGTAGACAAATTGGGACAATACATTAGCTAAGGAATCAAAAATGCTCCCAAGGTTAAAGAATTTACAAAGACTACAATACCCCAAATATCATGACAATACTACCAGAACAGTGCATTTACATAAGAAACACCCCCAAAATAAATTCACTGCCATCTAAGTGATTCTACCCCCTAGCAACCTTGGAGGACATAGCAGAATGTTGCATAGGGTTTGAGAGTCTGCAAATCTGTATGTGCGCATACAGCCTCATCTTTCTCTTAAAAAGCACTTGTTGGGATTGAACCACTATCCTTAGCAAACTCGCAGCACTGATAACTTATGGAAACATAACTTCCAGTCTAACCAGGGAGTTTCTGTTTCTAGAAACTGACTACATATTGTCAAAAGAAATTCAGTGACGTCTAGTCAAATCAAACTGTGACCCTGTAGCCCGAGAGGCATGGGCTGATTATGCATAGGACTGCTATGTATACAACAATCATGAATTGACTATACATAGAACTGCTAACCCTAACATCAGTGCATGAAGCCAATCTTTCCGCAAATATCCACTGCCTTGGAAAACTGAACTGCCATTCTACCTTATTCATACAGAATCCCTATGAGTGACAGTACTTAGAATTGAAAAGGTCCCAATGCCCAAGGCACAGGAATCTTACTAAGGCATTTTCTAGGCTTACAGGTGGCTCTAGGGTCAAATTTTAACAGAAGTTCTCAGAGCAATGGCCCGGGTGGTTACCCTACTACATGGAATCCAAGAGACTCAAACTTAGTATTCAACTGCAATTTTACAGCAGAATGGAACCAGATGATTTTAAAGATATATGTATATTTAATTAAATATTACAATCTTCATAATCAATTTTTTGGTTTCTATTTTCATCAAAACTAGGGTTGAGGAAATTGATGAAAAAAAATGAACAAGAAGTTGAGGAAAACAAAGTGAGAGCATCAAATAGCTAATTACAGTAAGGATTTATGGTCCTAAACCACGAGAGAGAGAAAATGCCTACTAGATGCTCTGGAAAAGTAAGAACATGTGCTAAAAAGACTCGTGTAGATTTAAAATGCATCCCCCAAGACTGTACAGAAATGACCAAGTGCTCTCATTCATTGGTATTCCTTAAATGTAGGTAAAGATGCACATGCTCATAAGACACAGAGAAGATACCAGGATATTGTCAACATACATAATTAAGCATTTCTTAAAACCAATAAAAATTTTTATCAAAAAATTGGAAGTTACAATTTGGCTATAGGTTTACAGAACTTTAGATATATAAAATAAGGCAAATATCATTAAGATCAATGGTCCCTAAGCTGGGCTCAATTCATAATTCCTTGGGAAATTTTTATAAAAAAATATAGATCCCTAAAGCTTACCTCAGATGCTCTGAGTAGAATTTTCACAACTCAAATTTTATTTAGAAAGATCTCCAATTAATTCTAAAGTAGTGTGTTAATCCATCTGACCTTTTTTTCAGAATTGAAGAAATTGAGGCCATTTAAACAAAATTAATTCACATATATTTGATGAAAAAAATACAGTTCTGTTTACATTCAACTCATTTAGTTGTGATCAGAAAAGCCTATAATAGTATTAGAAATACATTTCAAATACACTCTGCTGCCACAGGAAACAATGCAGCTACTCTTATTACATGACAAAACTACCTTAGAAAGATCTAGTTACATTTAGTATATTTTCTTTGAGTCACCATTATTTCAGACTGGTAGATTTTAAAAAATCAAAAGCTAAGACTACCCCAAAAGGAGGAGCATAACTTGCAAAACGAGATTTTAGACACTTACAGATGATGTCCTATCTACTTCACATCGGCTGCTCAAAATGAAACAGGCCTCAGCATCATCCATCCTGAAAGCAGACAGAAAACAGTTCGTCACCCAGCAGAACACCCACACAGGAGCCGCAAAGTGAGACTTCCACACCTCATCAACATGCAGAAAGATACACACCGGCAAATGGAAGCTAAATATGTGTGTATTTAGCTTCGTGCTTAAATAAAATCTGAAGATCATGTCAAGGAATTTGTTCTAGGGGTGGAGGATAAAATATAGACATATATCACCATTTTCTCTACAACTGGGTCATTTATAATGACAGAATGCAAAAGGAAAAGCCACATGGTATTTCCTTTATACTTAATTATATTTTCACAATTATGACCTGATTAAATTAAAGGAGCAATATTGGCCTTCATTAATGATGAATTACACTCTGACTGCAAAGTTTCAATCACACAGAGAGAGAGCAAACAGAGGCACTCAAGAGTCAAGGGTGTATCCTGGAGAGACACATCAGACTGTCCTCACACCCCGCCCCCACAAAACCATTCCACCTTTCTTCACTCATGAACAATTAGTGATTGTCTTTCATGCTTGATAATGCCTGCAAATAAAAGACTGCTTCACATTCAAAATTAGAAGAAAAATTACCACACAAAAATTTACCATTCTAGTTCACAGTGATAAAACAACACTGTTCAAATATTATAGATAGCATTTTCTACTGAGAGGAGAAATAAAAACAATGCAATTTGAATAAGGCAAACAGTTGAAGAGAAATGTTGAGCAAAGGTTACTAAGTTGATCTGCATGTAGAATTGCATTCTAGGCATCATTTATTACAAAGCAATTTAAAAGTCATCCAACTGACCTTTAAAATCCTCCTACTTGTTCTTTGCATGGGAATTATTTTGAAGAATGTACTAGTTAACATTAAATTCCAAACCTTTTACATGAAATTAGTATTAGACATGTATTTGAAAATGGATAATCTTGTTACTGAAACTTCTTTTTTCCCCATCTTTTGGAGTATCATTTAAAACAAAATACTTTGTGAGAATGTTCTTTGCAAAGGGGACTTTTCTGGCAAATACTCATTTTATGATAATTAATAACAAATTCATGTATTAGTGCCAAATAACAACTAATTTATGTTTTAATAATGCAGGTTGACCTGTTCGGCAGAAATAAAGCCTCCATTTATCACATGAAGATTTAGGCCAAATTATGACTGTTATTTTCCTTTGCAAAGAACTTTACTCCTATGCAATAAATTAAGAACATAGAAGAGTAAAAAGAATGGTATTAGATTATGGCACATAGTGAATATAGTTAGTAAAGGGACCCAGTAAAAAAACAGAGTATGACTGAAGTATTGGAGAATCTGACTTATTGAAGCACTGTCATACGTATAATGAAAACACATGTCACATAATTTAATCCAGCAAAAAGATGACCATCTTCACAAAGAAGCTTACTTTCCCACTTATGTGCCACACACCACAATCTGACAATTTTAGTGGCGTTGTCTAATGTATTAAAGCAGTGATAACACCTGAATCTTAACATCCTGCAAAATAGAAGTCTAAAGTGATGCTGGCGAGTTCCTGTTACTGGAAATCTAGCCATTATTGACAGAATGACGCTAAAAAAAAGGCTCAGAATCTGTGCTGGAAAGCTTTTTGTTCTTATTCCTTTGTTTTCCATGGCCTCTATCCCCACACCAAACATATACAGATCTCTGATCGCTCTCTCGTTCTCTCTCTCTCTCTCTCTCTCTCTCTCTCTCTCTCACACACACACACACACACACACACACACACACACACACACACAAATGCATTCACGCTCCAGCGGTTCTTAAACTGTGGACTGCAACCCCATTTGGGGGTTGCACGACTCTTTCACAGGGGTCACCAGATTCATAAAAGTATCAAAATTTCAGTTATGAAGTAGCAACAAAAATAAATTTATGGTTGGGGGTGTCACTATAACATGAAGGACACTATTAAAGGGCCGCAGCATTAGGAAGGTTGAGAACCGCTGATCTAGGGGGGAAATAAACAACAACAAAAATAGGCTAAAACAACACAAAACACTTACTTCAGAATTGTGCCAGAAAATTCAGAGAGATGATTTTTAAATGTGAAAGGACACATAGCAAAACTCAAGGTTAACACTTTAATAGCAGGGGGAAACATCAAGTTAAGGCACCTCTGTTAAGACTATGCCCCAGCTTTAGAAATTGCAGATGTTGTTTTGCAGGGGATCTGATTCCCTGGTGTCCAGAGTCTGCTCATGCTCTTACCCTGCTCATGTGTATAACCCCATACAACCTGTGACAATTCTTAAATGGCATGACACCTTAAATTGGGGAGGCTGACATAGATATAACAAAAAGAAAACAATTAACTAAGATCTGTCATTTTTCTGTTTCTTTGTAACCCCAGAGACTTCTATGTCTCTTATCCCTTGTATTACGTGCTCAATGAACAATAAAACTCATTGTGGCTTAAATACTCACCCACACTGTTTCTGTATCTCATATAATATTTGGACCCAAAATGTATTTGTGAAAAAAAGACAGTATAAAAATGAGTATGTCAGATAATTTCTGATGGCTTGAGATAATTGTAACATACTACATTTCTTGAATTGTGTGGGCATGATTTGTGGAACATCTTTTCTCTAGCAATAGGATGGAAAAAAGGTGTAATGGTTTCTACTTGTCAGCTTAACTAGTAATAAACTACACGCGGGAACCCTGGAGGTGTAAAGAGTAAAGTGCTTGCCTGTTAATCGAAAGATTGGCAATTCATCTCATCCAGCAGATCCGATGTTCTGCTGCCATAAAGTTGGCAGTGTAGTGGGGGCATTTCTACTCTACCACATGGGATTTCTAAAAATGGAAAGCAACTTAATGACATCCACCAACAATCTAAAATAAAAACAAACTCATGGCCATCAAGTTCATTCTCTCTCATAGTGACCGTGTAGGATTGGTCAGAACTACCCGCTTGGGTTTGAGATACGGAGCTTCTTTACCTTTTATAAGAGGAGAAAGCCTCCTCTTTCTCCCAAACAGTCTGTGATGGGCTTACACTGCTGACCTTAAGATTATCAGTCCATTATGTAACTACTATGCCACCAGGACTCCTCAGTGGCCTGATTTAATTCTATCTCCAATGCACTGAAGCACAAGGTATAATACTGAAAGTAGCAAAAACACATGTAGGGTGAAACAAGGCACTTGGCAATTTACTGCAGAATAAAACAAACAAACAAAGAAACTGATACCTACTTTGCTCTCAGTAGGTCCTGATCTTTCAGGGCTGAACCTTGCAGGTAAATAACTCTTTGTGACCACATTGGTATCTGCAGCACCCTTCGAACTTGCACATCCATTTCAGTAGGACACAAAATCACCACATAATAATCCTATCCAAAACAAAATGGACCATGAGATAGAAAAACTATTTTTTAATCCTGTAGTGCTCAATAAAATCAAACATTTTGAAATATGATATAATGGAACTGCTTTCTTGCTAATAAATGAAATTTCTAAAACTTAGTTATAGGAGGATAAATTAAAAATCATTGCTGCAAAATCAGAGAAACCTTTATCAAACCAAACTATCAAATGGGAAGCTATTGTTTCTTGATGTGTTTTCCATCTAGGTCTATGTACTTGTGAAAGCAGTGTTTTCCACCTCTAAAATCCTTTCTTTTTTTTTTTTTTTTTGGCATCACTGCTCTCCGGTGGTGGGAGTAGGAGGCCCAGCCACTGCTGGAATTGAACCTCTGTCTCAGTGGGCTGCAGTCCCGCGCACAACCACTATGCCACCGGGGCTCAGCCCTTAAAATACTTTCTTAAAGAATTCTGTGATGATGGGTTCATATTACATCAAAAAAGGCTGTTTTAATATCCTCTGAGAACTCAAATATTTTGCATGTCCCCCAGTTGTGGCCCTGGGAGTGTTGGGGTTTATACTTCAAGCTGCTAACCATACCACCAACAGTTTGAAGCTAACATCCATTACACAGGGACAAAGATGAGGTTCTGTGCTCCTGTAAAATTTTACAGCTGAGCCCCGGTGGCATAAGTGGTTGAATGTGGGATGGCAGTCCGCGGGTTTGGCGGTTCAAATCCAGCAGTGGCTCTCAGGAGCAGCCCTGCGTAGCTCCCATGACCACCAGAGGGCAGCGATGTCCTCCCCACCAAAAAAGAAACCCTAGGGAACAACTCTACATTCTGACTGGTTGGGTTTCTATAAGTAGATAGGAGTGGGCTAACCTCTCACAGAAACAATTTGTACTGTTGATTATTTCATGTCAAAATGGCAACTTTTACATTCTGGAGGAACTTGCAGTGCGTTATTAGTTGTCCAACTAACTACAAAAAGAGCAATTCAAAACCATCAGCTACTTCCAGGGAGAAAGAGGAGACTTTGTGGTCTAGTATGATCTTGGAAATGTACATGGGTAGTTCTACTCTGGCCTGTAGGATAGCTCTGAGTCAGAACAGACTCCACAATGGAGTCGAGTTTGGTTGGACGAACTCAAATCATGTTCCTATACAAAGCCCTTTGTGTGGGGAACCAAAAGAAGTGTGAAAAAGCAGGACAATGGGGTGCGCTGGGGACAGGTTTCCCCTGAAAATTATCCTATGACAGCCTATGTTACCCTCCAAGAACAAGCTCTCAGTGACTCTGAGTGTTTCCATATTCTTGCTATGGGTTTGTGGGAGTCCTACAATGAGGATAACTAGGAATCTCACTGCGATCAAGTAAGCAACCCGTAAGACACTCAAACTTCCCCTGTGGTTTTAAAGCCTATAAGTTTTTCCTGGCATAGAAAATCTCCTCATTCTCCTATAGAATGACCATGCTGTTAGCAGACTACCTAGTAGCCCATTATGCCACGAGGTGGCATCCTACCACATGGGTGTATGTATGTATGTATGTATATATATATGTTCATAATCAGGCTCACCTGCTGGGTCATATGGTCCTTCTGGAGGAAGCACTCTGCCATTTTCCATAAAGCTTGCACAGCTCGCAAGTACATGAGCAGAATGAGCGTTCCAATCTCTGTGCACTCTCTTGAGCATCTGTGACCTTTTGTTTTTTAACTTTACTATCAATACTGAAGTGAGGTGGCATATTCTATGGATTTTGATTTGCCTCATTCAAATAACAAATGATCTCGCACATTTCTTCCTATGTTTTTTGTTGGCTCTCTGAATGTCTTCTTCGGTTAACTGTGTTCCTATACTCTGACCATATTTAAAGTCATTTATGTGACTTTTCTTATTGACATGCTCAGGTTTCCTATATATTTTAGAGATAAGCTCCTTGTCTGATGTATCATTCTTACTTTTCCCCCATGGGGATAAATGGGGGTTTTCTCTTTACTTGTTTGATGAAGTCATATGATGGCATATATTCCTTATTTTCTGAGGTCCCAGTCATGTTTGGTCTTCTGTTGTGTGCATGCTTTTTTTGATGCTTGATAATAGATCTGTGCATTATATTGGGGCCAAGTAAGTTTGTCTTGATTTCTTAATGAATGATATTTCCAGTGCTAGGTATATTTAGGTATATAATCTATTTAGAGTGAATTTTTATATATGCACTGAGATATGGGTCCTGTTCCCTTCCTCAACAGATTGAAATCTGTTACCAACACAATTTGTTGGAAAGACCCTATCTTCTACATTTAATGTGTTTTATCCCTTTGCAAATTATTTATAAATAGGCAGCTTTATCTCTGTGATCTCTACACCAGTCCACTCCTCAATGAATTACCATAGTGGTGAAGTAGATGTTGTCAGAAAGTGAGAGGCTTCCTGATTAGTTCTTCCTCTGAAGTAATCCTCTGATATTTTTCTTTTCTACATAAAGTTGATAATCAGCTTTTCCATTTGTTTAAAAAAGCTTGTAGGGGTCCAGATCAGGACCATCTTCTATTTACAGATTGCGTTGAGCAGTATTGACAACTTTACCATGATAAGCTTTCCCATGCATGAACATAAATCATTCTTCCACTTACATAGGTTTCTTGGTTTGTGAACACCCACCAGTAGAAAAATGGACAAAGAAACCTTGGTACATAAACAGAAGGGAACACTATGCATCGCTATAGATGAAGAAAATGAGAGACGTCTCTCATCACATGGGTGGATTTGGAGAAAATTAATCAATCACAAAAGGAGAAATATTGTGTGTGACCAGTGTTATAAAAGAAAACACACGATGAGAATTTCATATCAAGATAAACAGGCTTTTATGGTTTCCTGGGGTAGGAGGAAAAAGGATAAGCATTAGACATAAGTGGACGGATGTGAACTTGGTGAAGGAGCAAGATGGTATTCTATAAACCAGAAAAGAGAGAAATGGGGAAGAGGTGGCAAGCTATGGGAGAACTGACATGTAGCTTCAGTTGTGAAGATAAAAATGATTATCTAAAAGGTAAATTTCCATCTAATGTACCATAAAAAGTAAAATAAAAAGAGAACATGTAGTTGCTTGGTCATAATGGAAAAACGTGCCTTGGTCAATTTTTATCATCTTTTCCTCAATCAGAGAACATTTTATTTCCTTAAATACAACATTTTAGACCAATAGATAACATCATGATAAACAGAAAAATCTTGATGTTATCAAAGATTTTGTCTTGCTTGGATCCAGAATCAATGTCCATGGAAACAGCAGTGAATAGATCAAAAGAGAGTTTGCTTTAGGTAAATCTGTTACACAAGGCTTCTTTAGAGTATGAAAAGCAAGGATGTTATTTTGAGGACAAAGCAAGGATGTTATTTTGACCCCCACCCTGGTATTTCAACTCTCATTTACAGTGAAAGCGGGAAATTAAATAAGGAAAAACACAGAGGAATAGATGCCCTTGAATTTTGATGCTGGGGATTCATAATGACACTACTGCTAAATGTGTTGCTAAAAGGACAACCCGAGTTGGCTCAGAAGTAAGACCAGACGGTTCCTAGAGGCAAATATGGCGACTTAGTCTTACACACTTTGGACATATAGTCAAGGAGAGCCCAGTCCAGGAGAACGGTATCAGGCCCGGTAAAGCAGAGGGGCAGTAAAGGTCAGTATGGCATTTCAAGAGATACATTGACACAGTGGTTGCAAAAATGTACCAAAGCATAGGAACAAATGGCACCAGACTAAGCAAGCCTTCCCTTCTGTGGTGCATCCAGTCACTGTGGATTGGAACCAACTCCATAGTGTCTAGCAACAGCAACACTCCTTCAGGATCCTTCTGTGTTCTGGGAGGAAATCTGTCAATGTTCGCTCTTTGCAATTCCCCCTAAAGAGCAACCGAGAACTTCTCTGTCTTCTCCGATTCTCTGTTATCCGACTCTGGAGATCCACTAAAATACTACTGTTTGGATTAGGCTTTTGTTTTGTAAGCACTACAGTGACACTAAGACAAATGTGTTACTGAGATAACTTGTCTGCACCATCCACTGGAGCTCAGAGATATATGTAAGCATGGCTCATTTGGAATAAACCTTTGGATGTATGAATGGTAATCTTGGTATCACTATCTTTTCACTTGACTTCATATGTTAAGTAGGATAGGCCTATAATTTTTAAAGACAGATATAAATTCATATATCAATACATTTGTCTAGAACAGCCTCAATCATATTGCCAGAGACAGCAGCCAATTCTTTTGTTCATACTATAAAGTCCTTTTTATAACAATAGACCATCTTGATCTACATTCTTATAGGCAATATAACTACAGTATTATCTTTAGAATAAAAATATGAAAAAACAATTTGCTATTGTGAGAACTGATAATTTTGCATTTATAGTGAATGTCAGATGGGTAAGGATTCATAAACATTGTAATATTGACTTTGAAGATTAGGTATGAGTTTGAATAAATTTCATCTTTAGGAAATGAAGGTATTCAGTAATAATTCAGAAATAGACAGAAATTAAAAATGTCTAGTAAAATTTTCCACATTATCATTCTTTTTTTTTTTTTTTTTTAGGCATCACTGCCCTGGTGGTGGGAGTAGGAGGCCCAGCCTTTGCTCTTGGGAGCCGGAATTGAACCTCCATCCCAGTGGGCCGCAGTCCCGCGCACAACCACTACGCCACCAGGTCTCAGCCTCCACATTATCATTCTAAACTACATCATCTGAGAGCACTTAGAATTTTATATGTGAATAAAAAAATAGCAAAATTTTATTATCTTTTGGGGAATAAAAAATTTCCTCCAAATAGATTCTCATTAAGGAACATAAGGAGGAATTGAAAGTTACACAATATGAATTTGCAACGTAAAACAATGAAACATAACCTATGAACATGGATCTGCAAAAAGAAAATGAAAGGCAGCAGAGGTATATATTGTATAATTTTGATCTCAATTATAAATTAGGCTTTTGAGTAAACAAGATATCATTTTCAAAGATCTACAAAATATTTATGAAGTAAATTAAAAAAATAAACACTGTCACCCTGTCAGTTTCAGCTAACAGCTAGCTACCTTGTGGAGGGTTTCTGACACTCTCAATCCTTCTGAAAGCAGACAGACAGACTCTGCCCCTGGAAGGAATTGTAGAAGTTGAGCTATAAGCAGGTCTGCTCTAGGGTTACATCACATCTGACCTCTTTACCTTTCATTAAGAGTATAATTGGATACACAACACTACGTTGATCTTTGGGGAATTTCCCAAATTTTGACACAAATTCATGGAGGATATGAAAGTCCTTTAAATAGGTCTTTGCTATTTGGAATTTGCCTAAATCTACAAGGGGCCAACATCACACCAAGTTCATGTTTTACGTGAAGATTTGAGCTGCATAGACAGATAAAGAAATTTTTCTCAACCCTGGTTCTCAATTCAGCTAGGTATTGTACAATCTTCAAAATTTATTGCCACTGTAAATAGACGCAGATACTAAAAAGTAAATGTACAAAGAGAACTTCTAATTTTCCATTTAGTCAAACCTGACAAAATTCTTTAGTCTTAACGGAGCAGAGGCTACTAAAATGGCTGGCTGTGGTTTTATTGTACATTTATTTTAAGTTAAAATTCAGTTTCATAAAAATATGGTTTATGCTTTACTCAGAGAAAAGAAAATCATTTTAATACAAAGAAATCCTCTCTTTTTACTCACAGCATTATTCCATCTGCTTTCACAGTATAGATACAGATGGAAACTTAAAGTTCTGTGTATTCTTCCAGCATTTTTCTATGTTGTTCATTACAACGGTAGGTCTTCATTTACTCTTTTTAAGTGTTTATAGACCAAACTTCCAAAAGACAAACTGTCTCATTAGTTAATTACATATGTTACTTGGTATGATTCATGCACAAAATAGTTGAAATGTACCTGTAGTCTTGGATGAGCATAGAACTCATTTAAAAAGTCCATGAGCAGATCAATCTTCAGTGAACTGACGCACAGAACAACATGCTTTTCAGTTTGGGCTCTATGTCGACTATAGTTTCCACCTGACTTTTGTCTCTCCATCCACAAATAGGCCAGCTGTTCAAACTGTAATACATATTTTTACATGCAAATGAAAATCATTGGACGTAAAGATAAAAACAAAGCAATATTTTTGCTGTTTTTTAGATATATTCAATTTTTCGATGGAGCTCATTGAGATTAAAAGGACCCATGTTTTTTCTTTTCTTTTTTTTTTGTTTTTTTAGGGGGTTTTGGGGGGAAGGGCGTCACTGCTCTCTGGTGGTGGGAGTAGGAGGCCCAGCCCCACTGCTGGAATTGAACCTCCAACCCAGTGGGCCGCAGTCCCGCGCACAACTACTACGCCACCAGGGCTCAGCCCAACCCATGTTTTTTCAACAACAGACCTTCCAGATGATTGCCGAAGAGCCTGCAAATGCCTCTTGAGGGTATCAGGTCTCTAAGGAAACATATAAACATGATTTCCCTATTATATTAAAACAGATCACTAAGACATTTGTGCTTCTGCTTTATGTCAAGTAAAGTATATAGCCATGACATGTAATTTGCTAAGCAAAAAGGAAAACCTCATATACATTTCTTTCAAGGTCTTTTTTTTGGTTAAATTGATTCTTTTTAAGGTTTTGTAATTTTTTTTACAAATCATTTTATTGGGGGCTCATAAAATTCCTATCATGATCAATGAATACATACATCAATTGTATGCAGGCCACATTTGCACATTTGTTGCCATCATCATTCTTGAAAGGTCCTTCATATTCTTATGTTAAGTTCACCTCACATTAATCACATGGGAGATGCTCTTACCACAAGATTCAAGGCCAGATTGTTTACAGTTTTAGAGAAGTCGGCCCTGGAGGAAGTAAAGCATTCGAAGGAAGATGTCAAGACGGAAGAAATATGAAGAATGCATAGCGATGCCATTGTTGCACCCGTGTGAGGTCTATTTCGGTCAACTGTGGTCAAAAATAGTGCGACAAACATGGCGGTTTGATATGCACTTACAAATGCTACTTTGGATCTGCACAAAGTACATGGGCACATAGGGCTTCCTCTAGAAAGTATCTGAAAATTATTCCTATTTCTATTTTATACCTCGGTGCCTTTGAAAACTCTCTAGATAATACCCAAAGTGATGCAAAATACATCCATATCTTCAGATATTTGCAAGGCAGCATATGCAATAACTATTTTCCATATGTGGCTTTTGAGTTTACTTTTTGCAACTGAAGATAAATCATTCTCAAATTCATTTCCTTGATTCTGGATAAAACTATGCTATCCTACAAAATAGTTAACCCATATAGTTAAATACACTATTGAAAAACTGAAAATAGATGCCACCTCTCTCTTGTTGACATATTTTTTGGAGTAAAGCACAAACAAACTGACCTTGTGTGTGTTTTTATGTACTATAATATACACAATGTAAAAAGAAATTTTGGAGACAAGGTTAATTAAATGGTAAGATATAATTATAGCATGTGCCACTATATTAATGTTGTATAAATGAGATTTTATTTATTATAAAGTGCAAAAGACTTTACGTAATCAATTTTCCACATTACTGTAAAACGCAAGATCTCTTTACCTGTATGGGTAGAACCACGAGGGCAACACAGATCATAGCAACGACAAATAGTTTGGAAGACCAGGTTTCAGGAGTGACATCCCCAAATCCCACAGTAGAAAACGTCACGATGCAGAAGTAGAGGGAGTCAAAGAGATTCAGTTTCTTTCCTATCCGTTCTAGATGTTGGATTCCACAAATGCTAAAGAAAAAAATATGCAGTAAGCTTAAAATGTTCATGAGACAAATTATTTCTCAATATCTATTCTTTTGAAGGAAAGAAATGTCACTTATCATTTAAATAAAGTCACTCATCATTGGATTTTTAATATTTTGCAGAGTATTTTCTCCTCAGCAAAATGCAATTTATCCCTATATGTACAATATTAATCTTATGTATCCAGTTTGGTCAATATTTGGCCAATAAAGGTTTTCTGAAATCACAAAATATATTTTAAAAGCATATACTGAATCAATGCAATGAATTTTATTAGTGACAAGCATTCACCTGGGAAACACTTGTAACCAACAAAGTCTAGAAATTTCTAAATCTCTTTTTCATCAAAATATTTTGGTTTGTCCTTAAGTTAGAAAAGGAAGGACATTTTACTATTATGAAATTTTATATAAGCAAATATGAAAATGTTGAGGTAATATTCCAGTAATGTTCAAAGATATTAAGGTTCTTAAAGGAGCAATCACTGAAGACTGGAAAGGAAGCAGAGTGGCCACCCTGGAGCTGTGGAAGTGGAAGTGATTGGACTGGGGGAGAAACTTGTCTTGGTGGATGTCCAAAGGAAGGGGACCCCGATTCTCCATATATATAGTTCCTAGATCCCCCCTCCCCACTCTTGCAATTTTATGACAGTTTAGATCTGATGGACAGTGATTTGCACTTGTAAGAATTGACCCAGGGAGTTTCCTCCTGGCATCCAACCCCATGTTTAGGGTAAACAGACCCCAATGGAATGTGAGCTCAAGATGCAGAGCAGCGACTCAGGGAAGTACTATCCTCGAGGAGACTCTTCACACCACCAGGGTGCGAGTGCTGCGTCACTGGAACAGTTGGTACAAAGGCCTTGTACTCCAGGGGCCTTATACCCCAGGGGAATAATTGACAGTTTTACTTTTTTATTTCTATGTTGGCTTTTTGTTTTGTTTTGTTTTCCTGCCTTTTCTTTGTTTGGGGGTTTTTTGGTTTGTTTTCCTGATGGTGGTTTTGTTGCTGTTGTTGGTACAGTTGGTCTTTTGATTTTGCCATACATAATATGACTGTCAAAGAAAACCAGAATCATTTATAACCTATGGAAAAAAGATGGGTTCCTGGCTCCCAATTAACTCTAGACCCAATCCAAGAACAGTAAGTTTTAGTTTGTTTGTTTTGGTTTTTCTTGAGGGGGCATCACTGCCTTCTAGTGGTTGTGGGAGCTACCCAGCCTTGCTGCTGCTGGATCTGAACCACCAAGCCTGTGAGCCGCAGTCCTGCACTCAAGCACTACGCCACCGGGGCTCAGCCCAAGAACAGTAAGTTTTGATCACATGACCCTGCTCCATACTCACCTTTATGAAGTCATCACTGAAGATTAGGATGCTACAGCAGAGTATGGTGAAGAAAGCAGATGGTGTTTGGCTATCAAGTGGAATGATGTCTTAAATGCTTATATTCAAACAAGCAGCATTTTAAGTAAGAAGTCAACTAAGGCCACATGAAAGAAACACACCAGCTTGTGTGATCCAAAAATGACCAAAATGAAATCTACATAAAATGAAGGGAATGTCTCAGAGCTTAAATTTTGAACACTCAATTTGTAGAAGGGTATGGAGGGCAGTGGGAGCCCCAAACCCATTTGCAGAGTATCTAATCAGATGGAGCCACTGGCGGACTCCCAATAGTAACAAGAAGGAGGGTGAGTGGAATTGGGAAAGCAGAAAAAGGAAGGCAGGAGTGGGAAGCGTGCAGTAGGCCTGACTGTGATTATGCAACTCATTTACAAAGTGATTTTACCGTGGAAGTATATGGTGTGTTAATACTATATTAAGAAATCCAAGGGGGTGGGGGTGGGGGTGGGGAACTTGACCAAGCTTATCATACATAGGCAAAGGAGAAAGAGATGTTGCATAAAGGGAACTGAGTTTAAGCCAATAGTGGTAAGATAATTTAGAGAAGGATATCAATAGTGGCTGTATTACATGAAGAAATTAATCAATAACACTGAATTATACAACTAGTAGTCGTACAGCTGGAGAAAGCTCTGTTCTGTGTATTTTTGGTACAATTGGACAAAAAATAATTACATGAGTAACAATGACTATGAGGAAGAAGGAAATGTCTATAATTGAATATAATAACAATCGACAGCTCTTCTTGATATGATTGAATTATGGAACTGTATCTCACGTGGACAAAATGCTAACAGTTCAAAAATAAGTGTGAAAGTAGGGAAAACCAAACCAAAGCTAGTGCCACTGGGTTCATTCCTACTCATGGTGATTTTAGTGGAGGGAGCAGAACTGCTGTACGGGTTTCCCAGACCGAAAATCTTTAAAGGAGTAGAGTCTTCTCTCTCACCCAGAGCAGATGGTGGTTTTAAACTACTGAGCTTGCAGTTTGCAGTCCAGCACATAACCCACTAGTAAGGAAGCGTAGACAGATTATTGTAATTGTCAATATGGTCCTGCATACATCATATCTGCTAATTTTTAAAGTGAGGTTATCAAAAGCACACGTATTGTGAAATTTTAAAGCGAAGTCTATAAACTACACCATTAAAATAGTATAAAATGAAATATTCTTCAGCATTACAAAAATGTCCAAATACTGACAGGTTCAAAATGTATTGAATGCAAAAAGTCCAAATGAAAGCACATATACTTATGGAATATTGAGGGAAGAGGATGACAGTCAATTAGTACTGAAGGGAGAAGTGAGATAATGGCTATGTTCTAAAATTAAATTAACACAAAACATGTTAATATGCTTCCTGATGTTCAACAGTGTAGGAATTCTTATACAATTTTGTCAATACACTTAACCTGATTCAATCCTAAACTTTGTGTGAGCTTTATATGCTTGAAATTATACTTTAAGCAATTTTAAAAATCGGATAGATTTTAGACACTCACTCCACTTTCTGTACAACAGCATGTCA
This sequence comes from Nesogale talazaci, assembly GCA_004026705.1. NCBI lineage: Eukaryota > Metazoa > Chordata > Mammalia > Afrosoricida > Tenrecidae > Nesogale > Nesogale talazaci. The sequence continues at coordinate 13,803 of PVJH01024883.1, read as the reverse complement.
AACTTAGTTACCTTTAAAATATTCAGAAACTTAAGTTGCAGCAATTTTTTTCTTATTTTTAAGACCATCACGCCTGGGGCTGAGCCCCGGTGGCATAGTGGTTGTGCGCAGGACTGCGGCCCACTGGGATGGAGGTTCAATTCCAGCAGTGGGGCTGGGCCTCCTACTCTCACTACCAGAGAGCAGTGATGCTCCGTCCCCCCCCCCCCAAAAAAGACCATCACTCCTATTCATCTCAATTACGCATCATAAATTTCACTTGATTAAAAAATAATACAAAGTGTAAGCTAGTAACCACCATCTCAGTTAGGGGAAGTGGTAGCTGAGGAGGTGAGTACACAGAGGGACAGAGAGGAGAAGTCAAGGAGGTTCTTGTCCTTGTTTTACATTGGAAGCAAAAACTGCTGTTTTCTGGTTTGAACTTTGTTTTGTTTTGACCTCCAGGATAGCAGAATGACTTGGGATAATTATCCTTGTTCTATGTTTAGGAATTGAGCCTGGGCTGCCAAGTCATAAACAAACCAAAACCAATGAGTGGATTCATATTAGAGTATTTGTTCAGCTGCTTGAATGCAAAGCTGCCAAATGAATTATGAAACGATTCGGATGGAGCCACAAGGCAACCAAAGAGAAAAGCACTTGCTAATGACAGACATTTCCTTCTGTGTTAATTGCTGCCAGTGGCATGCCATTAACGTGCAAAATAATTGAGTAGTAGATTTATCTATTTTAATCAATGGAAAATGTTGTAGAATAACATATTTGAGAAATATGGGTAGATATTCTAATCAATTAGTTTTGTAAGACATGAACTTACACGCTTTGGGAATCCAGAAGAACACTTATTTGGGATTCACAGAAGGATAAAGGAAAAGTTTTTTGGCAGTTATAAAATAATGTGGCAGTGAAGTGATGGTGGAATTTGGCAATTTTTTTTGATGTCATCAACCTCAATTTTGTAATCTCATATGAATATGTCCACATTCTCATAATACTTATTTTCACTTTGATTTCATTTGTGTCAGTAAGCCAAGTGTTTATGTATATTTCAAATTGCTTATGTCTCAACAAAACAACTCTCTTGATGGCAACTATTATTTTGTATTTATATTTTCATCTATTACAGAACTTAAGATAACTTGCCTAGTAGGCTCTCTATGAAAAAAATTTTGAAAGAGCAAAAGAACTGGTTAAATTTTGCCCAAATCTTTTACTTCAATTTTTCAGAATGTATCCTATGGTCATGTTTCCATTTCTTCTTTTGGTTTAACAAACTACCCCAAACAGATTGGTTTTAAAGAGTAGTATTTATCAGAGTGGAGCTCTGAGGCTTTTCTAGGATCATTAAGGCGGCTACATACAGGTAGTGATTCAGCTGACAAACCCAAAGAGCCTTCACTCCCATGCTCAAGGATAGTTAGCTATTGGTTGAGATATTCTGGTTTTTCAATCTGCCTTCTTCTCCTTTACTAATTATCAATGATATTTCTTATATCACAGTCTCTGGAAAGCATTCCAAAACAAGAGATGTAGGGGATGCATGTGTGACTTCTTTTTCCCACTCTCATACTGGCCAAAAATAGTCATCGATTGAGCCAAGATTGAAGATTTGTACAAATAGATTCCATTTTGAGAGGTGCTACATACCATTTCCATAGTTTTAATTCAGCATATATAACACATAGTGACCTTATGTATAACAAAACACTTCCTAGTCCTGTGCATTCTTATCATTCTTAAGTATTACCCCCAACAATTCAGGCATGGTATCAATGCATCTTGTTGAGAGTCTCCCTTTTTGGTTGCTTCCCCCCCCCCCCGCCCCCGCCAACAATTAACTTAGCCTGAGATTGCTCCATAGGAACTGAACTCTCCTGAAAACCTGTCAAAGTGAGACAAAGTCTAGTCATCCTTGCCTATGAGGAGCATTCTGGTTATACTTCTTTCAAGATAGATTTGTTTGTTCTTTTGATTGTCCATGCTAATTTCAATATTCTTCACCATCACCATAATTCAAATGCATTGAAGTCTTCTTAAGTCTTCAGAATTTGATTTCCAGCTTTCACATGCAATTGAGGTGACAGAAAATATGAGGGATTGGGTCAGATGCACCTTTCTTCTCAAAGTACTGTGCTTGCTGTGGTCGTGACATAATCTGTTGTCAATTGGAGAAATAAGAGTGAAGGGGGGCAGTTTAGCCTGTCAATCAGGTCGCAGCTTGATGACCTCCTTTGGAGACATAAGGAGATCAATAGTTCCCTAAAGGCAACTCTCTGTGAGACAATACTGCAGAAAATGCACATGGAGCTGTGCTACAGCCCTGGAGCGGAAGGAGCCATGTTTCCACATGTGGCCAGCACTGAGATACTACCATTGAAGATTCACAAGACTTTTTACCCACTGGCCTATGATCTTCCTGCATTTGGTATCACTGTATGTATTTTGCGAGTCTGAAGAGGAATTTATACATTGGCATCATATTTATGAGTTAATATTGAATTCATGGACTTCATATGGACTGGGCTTGGATGTTTTCTCAATATGCAAGTGCTCTTGTGTATAAAGTTCATCCTTACACACATATGAATGTCTATGTTTTTCTACCCAGACTAACACACTTGCTTTTCACACTGTAAAAATATCTTGTGCAGCTTATTTGTGAAATGCAATTTGCTTTCATGAGCAGTTAAAGGTATGCATATATATAATTTATCTTTTATTTTAAAGTATATTCCATATAATTACAAAGCCCATCTCAAAATATGAAAATTACTAATATGCCCTTAAATGTTGCTATCATCCTCCCTCATATTTTCCTTCCTCCCCTTGTAATTTCACATTCATCTCTTCTCCCTCCCCATTCCATTCCGTTTTCCTCATAGTTTTCAAAGTCTTATCTTTAAAAGATTGACTAAGTTTGCGAAGCATAAGTTTCCCAGTTTTGTTCATGACTTGCACTGTTTGAGAACTGTTATTATTTTACTTTCAGATATTGTCCCATTTCACCAGTTTATCTATTCCTCTATTATCAGAGTCTTTGATGATATCCCTGTTTCGCTATTGTGGAAGTCACTGCAATAAACATAGGTGTGCATATGACACACAATGTATTTTGTATTCTTTAGGGTATATACCCAGTAGAGAAATTCCTAGATCTTAAGGTGCGTGAATTTGCATTTGTTGAAGAAAGTGAAGAACTGATTTTTATAGTAATTATCTAATTCTACAGTCCCATGAATAATGTAAGAGCATTCCAGTTTCTCCACATCCTCTTCAGAATTTATTATTTTCTGTTTTATTGAGTTTTGCTAAAAGTGTTGGTGTGAAGTAGTTATCTCTTTGATGTTTCAATTTGTATTTCTCTTATTGCTAATGAATGCAGACCTTTCTTCTTAGGTGTTGCCCACCTCATATCATTCTTAGTAAATTGTCTATTGTCATATGTATTTAATACACATGGAATAGTTTTAGTTAAATCCAAACATAAACCCATTTTACAGCACTTATATAAAATTTTATTTTATTAATTATTGTGAAAATTTAAGTCTTTCACATATTCATTACTATAATATCCAAGCTTACCTGTATATTTCAGTGCTCTCTATTTGATATATGGGAGAAGAGAGACTCTCCCTTAAAGAGTCACAGTCTCAGAAACTCCCAGATACTCTTCTACCTGGCCTGATAGGGTCATTATGAGCCTGCTTCGACTCAAGGGAAGTGAGGCTTTTCAGTCACTCTCAATATGTGTTCTATATATCAATATTAGGAGCACTGGTGAAAGAAAGACTACACGTTGAGTTGCTAACTTCAAGGTCAGCAGTTCAAAACCACCTAAGCTCAGCATGAATAAGACAGGGCACAGGGATTCCCACTTCCACAGAGAATTACAGTCTTGAAAACTCAAAGGAAAACTCTACCATCTTAAGGGGTTGCTAACAATCTGTTTCTACTCAATGTCAATGAGTTTGTGTGTGTGTGTGCGCGCATCAGTATGTAACAAGGTTTGCACATGAGCTGTTATATGCCAGTGTGCAAAAACAAAATGTTAAATATTATACACAAAGAATCAACTTAAAATAGGGTTAATTAAAATGAACATATTGAAGTACTTATAGTTACTTTTATTTTAAATAGGCTTACCAAGTGGATTCTCTTAGGACTTCATTAAGTGAGCCATTCCTTATGTTCATAGATTAAAATATCATTACTTTTTAAAGAACTGTTGATGATAATATACTCCCTTCTGGTGTTACAAATATTTTTGTAATGTATGAATAAATTTAGTACCGCTTCCAATATGAAAGATGAAGAAAACATTTAAATTTCCACCTAATGAACATGGGAATCCTTGATGATTACTGGTCAGAGCTTACTGTCTTTCTATACATATGACTCACTCATTTATAACAAGAATAAAATTTGCTGTGTTAGGGTACACTAGAGAAACAAATTCATGGACACGCATATGGATATAAGGGAAAGGGTTATGTACAAGAGGAATGGAACATTCAGAAAGCATCCTAGCTCAGTCCAGTTCAAAGTCATAAGTCTGATATTAGCCCATATGCTCAATACCAGTCTACAACATCTCCTTCCGACTCACGAAGTCACAGGTCAGTGGGTTCAGAATCCCGGCGTTGACAGGGGTCTCTCCATGGCTCCTCGCTTCCAGGGCTCAGGGTCCATCAACAGCATCCAGTGGTGGTAGAAGCAACTCAGGACTGGCATGGGGTCTCCACATGGCTTCTCCAGCTTCAGAGGTCTGTTTCCATTAGGGTAAGGCCATGTGGCTTCTCTGGCTCTTCCCAGCTCATCAGATGCTGCTACCTTGTCTTGTCCATAGCTCGTCCATAGTCTCAGAGACTAACTCCCAACAACTGGGGAGACAGCTTCTCTTCTCCACAAGGGAAATATCATGAGATTTCCCAGAAGTCTCAGGAGAAAGTCATGCCCACACAGAGGCCTCATTGGCTACTCAATGACTAACTCAGATTAACAGGCTAGACTCCACCTCTACATCTCAATCATGATATTGGCGTAACGAATACATGACTGCCACATTTGCTTTCCTCTGACCTCATCTTCAAAGACTACCTTCTTAACTGAGTGCCCTCAAGTATCATTGATCGTTGTGTTATTCTTTAAATGTGTGAAGTGTTTGCCCTTGTGATTATTCCCTCCTTTTGGACCTCCTGAGTGTCTTTCACTTCATCAGAGAGCCCTCCCAACCACTTACTCAAAATGAGAGCAACCTGCCATTGTTTATCTCTCTGCTTAACTTTTCTTCCGAACATTCACCATCACCTTACTCTACATTTCATCTCCTAACTAAAAAGATAAGTTCTGTAATAGTACATGCTTTTTTCTGTTCAGTGTTATGGCTTAAACCTAGAGTAGTAGAATGGCATTGCATACATATTACGCATTGCCATCAAGTTGACTCTGTGTTTTGTTTTTGTTTTTGTTTTTTGATTTTTATCAGTCCAAAGCCTCAATTTCTCCTAAGAAGCCCCAGGTAGTTTTAAACCACCAAACCTGTGGTTAGCAATCCAATACTTACCTGATAGTCCCACCAAAGCTGGGAATGTACAAGACACTCAGTAAACACTGACTGAATGAATAAAAAGAAGTATAATCTGGAATGTTTTTACACAACCTTAAGATTGAACAACAGGGGCTGAGGCCCAGTGGCGTAAGTGGTTGAGTGTGGGACTGTGGCCCATAGGCTTGGCGGTTCAAATCCAGCAGTGGTTCTTACGAGCAGCACTGGGTAGCGCCCACGACCACCAGAGGCAGTGATACCCCCCCCCAAAAAAAAAAAGATTGAACAACAAAGGCACAGATATCTTGATACTGTATTGTAAAAGGTATGTTGGGGAAATTATACATGAATGTACTTCTATACCTCGCCTAAAATAAAAATGTCAAAATAAATCAAATGAAAGCCATAAACAATTCTTCAGCAAAAAGAGCTTTATACAGAAATATGCAAACATAGTAACTATAGCATATGGGTGACAGAAATTCATTCTATTTTGTTTTACTACATGCCATAGGTGGAAAACATACTCAGGCTTAACATCAGCCATACAGATTTAAAAAGAGCATTAAGTTTAATAATTAGTCAAAAGATGTGGCCTCCATCGAGCCATGATAGCTATTCTTTTACTGGCATACTGTCATGACTTCCATCAGATCAAGGGAAACATTGCCTAGTCCAAGCAGTTTTCAAATTCTCTTCACTTATTAATGGGTATGCACATGTGCAAAAGCAAATTTTCTACAGCTATCCAAATTGTTACCCCTAATCATTCCGAAATCATCCATAATTACAACTCTCTTGCAATTATCTACATGTTCTAGTGGCATAATTGCTACTGACTTCAGTGAAATGAATGTCAATGTCACTTATCCAGTTTTCCTAAATCACCTGATTAAACACGTGTTCAGTTAATTTGAAAACCAATTAGTTATTGATAAAAACTCTTTCATCAGAGTAATTTTGATAATGCATAAAGTATACATGATGAAAGGAAACTGAATAATTTAAATCATTCTGTATTAAGATATCTATCAATACTGAGAGAAAAGATATTAGCTTTCTTCAAATGTTTCCATAATCTCAAACTTCATTCCTATCATGGTTATAGCTTCTTCACTGCATCAGACTGCTAGATCACTTTAACAAATTTCTCTATGGTGTTAAATATAATGGCTATTTTTTAGTCTTCGTTCTCAGAAACACTTGACATAGCTTACCCTTTCATTACTGAAATACATTCTTCACTTGTCTTTCAGGGCAGCCTAAACTTTGAGTTTTATTTTATTATATTGGTTATAAACTATGTTTGCTTTGTAAGGCCAGCCTTTTTGACCCAAGCTTTTAATTGTGGAGTGTTCCTTGGATGAATTGTTTCTTTCTTTGGACACTCACGCCCTTGCTGTTCTCATCCAACTCATGGCTTTCTATATCTGGTTCAGATCCTTCTGAATACACGATCCTAAATTCAATTCTTTTCTCAACTTCTGATATCTAAATATAAGTGTGTCTAGAACTACATTTAAAAGATTCTTTCTCGACCTCTTCCTCTTGAATTCTAAAACAGTAAGTTAAAGTCACTCTGAGTGAACTGATTCTGATTCAGGAGAGCTGTCTCTGTGGGCTTCTCAGGCTATGCAACCTGAAGGGCGCTGGGAGCCTCATCTTCCTCCTGAAGAGCAGCTAGTGGGTTCGGACGCCATGCCTACAGAAAGCAGACCAATGGGGAGCCCAATACACCAGAATTCCTACTTCAACATCTGATGACGGCAAACCCCTTTCCAATTGTTAAAGCTAGAATCTTTGGATACTGTTTTGCTTACTCCATTTTTCTTAAACTCCCATTTAATCTCTCATTAAATTGCACTCTTTCTAGGTTCAAACTTGAGTAAGTATCTACATTTGCTATTCATTATTTCCACTGTTCCCACTATGATTCAATCTACCTTCTTCTCTTGTCTATACTGCAGTAGATTTCCACCCTTCCCCCAATAACTGCAGTTATTTTACTAAAATGAGTCATATTATACTATTACTCCTGCATTTAAAACTCTGGGATAATTCTGTATTTACCTACACCAAAATAACCATTCATTCTGCTGGCTACAGAATGTTACTTGCTATGCTACTTCCTTATTGCTTTTTTTAAAAATATTTTTAACTTTTTTTTTTTTTGCTAATGTTCATTGTTTTTTCCTGTAGTTCAGCTACCCTGGCATTCTTGCCTTGGATACACTCACCAGGTAGAATCCTTATTCGGGTCGTGGTATGGATAATTCTCTCAGTCTAGAGCTCTGTTCCACTAGATGCAGTTAACTCCTCGTGTCTTTTAGATCATTTGTAAAGAAGATCTAACATGAAAACATAAAAGTTTGACCTTACTCTAGGACACAATCAATTCCTCCAACTTTTTTTCTTTGGATAATGATCTCAGTGCAGCTTAAACTTCTTCCTTCGATATCATGGGTCCTTGCATGTAAGTAATTTTTGAAAAAGTTGAAAATTTATTAGTTCTTTTTCATAAAGTGACACTGTGCATTATTTCGATCTTCATTGGATGCTTACTCAATCATTCAACATTTTGTCCAAAGAATATTTCAGTGCTGTGACTCCAAGCTTGAATTTATTTCTTGAGTTCTTTTAGTTTAAGAGCACGTTTTTTCTTATGGTGTGCTTGCGAGTACTAAAAGAGCAGGGGAATACTGCACCATTTATAATAAAGAAATAGGTATGTCAGGGTTATATCTTCTTTTTTTATTTATCGATCTGAATGCTCAGCAAATCATCTGAGAAGCTAGATTATATAAACAACTCAGCATGTGGATTGTAAGAAGGCTTAACAGCCAGCTATGAAGATGACACAATTGTGTTTGCTGAAATTGAGGACTTGACATACTTGATGAAGTTCAAGGATTCTATCCTTCAATATGAATTACCACTCAATGCAAAGAAAACCAAACTCTTCATAACAAGACCAAGCAGTAACATTATAATCAATGGAGAAAATATTGATGCTGTCAAGGATTTCATCTTGCTTGGATCCATAAACAGTTCTCATTGAGGCATCAGTCAAGAGATCAAATGATGCACTGAACTGGGTAAATCTGTTGCACAAGAAAAACTAATAGTGTTGAAAAGCAACGAGGTTACTTTGAAGAGTAAAGTTCACCTGATCCAAGCTTTGGCATTTTCAACTATCTCATAAGCATGTGAACACTAGACACTAGATAAGGAAGACCCAAGAAAAATATTTAAAATAACAAGGACTATTAAAAAAAACTATATTGAAAAATTACAACCAGAATGTTCCAATGAGGCAAAGATGGAAAGGCTTCGTATCAATTTGGACACATTCACAGGAGAAAATACTGCCTTAGAGAAACACATCATACTTGATAAAGAAGAGGGCAGGGAAAAGATGAATGATGAATCTTTGATGAATGGATCAAATAGGGGCTGTAACAACAAACTAAAGCATAAGATCAATTGTGAGGATGGCAATAGGATCACACTATTTCATTCGGCTGTATGAAGGGTAGTTCTGAGTTGGAACCGGCGGTCACAACTTTCAACAACTACTAAAATTCGTCCTCTTTCTTATTTTGTTTTATTATTTTAAAATTATCTACCCATTTAGTATGTTTCGTTTATCTGACTTTGTGAAAATAAAGGTCCATTAGGCCAAAGAAACTCATACGCTCTCCACCTATGTTGTTCAATCACTTAAAGGATGCTCATTTATGATTTATCTTGATTCATAATGTTGCATACAAATTATATACACACAAAATCTTAAAAATAACCTATAACTTATCAATGATCATGAAGGTGGTGCAGTACTGGAAATATCTCATTATTTGACACATAAAGCTGTCAAAAGTCAGAAGTGACTCTAAGAAACAATAAGGTCTGGCCAATGAATACATTACATTAAACAAATAGAGCTCATTGTCCAGATTTAAATCCTAAATCCAGATATAAGTAATAAAAAAGATACTGTAAGATAAAAGAAAATGAATGTAAAACTGTTTATCTGACCATTGACTTGGATTCTAATATTATCAAGTGGCAAGGCAAAATACCTCTTAGGCAAAGAAACCAGATGCAACTCTCTCTAAGTACACTGATTTTCTTACAAGCTTTTAATTAGTGAACATTAATAAAAATACCAAGTCCTTATAAACAAATATATTACGCCTTACTTCCCCTAGTAATCAGTACCTATAGTTGCAACATCTGTTTCAATGGCTGTTGATATTAATTCTCATAAAAATGGGAATTAACTCATGACAACCTTGTTTACATACAGGTATAAGTAAAATATATTCCTACAAATTCATAGAAACTTTTACTTTAAGATATTGTCTTTTATCTCTCTTGATGTATACACCTTAAGAGTTGTTTTTGTTTTTTATCTCCCTTACCCATCACTTTAAAAGCTTGTGGGCTTCTTGTGTAGCACATAAAAACAGCAGTTTGGACATCCTAGAGGTCTTAATGTCACATTCTTTTAAAATATCCTTTGAGTTTGGCAAACAAAAACATCTGAATGGTAATATCAAAGCAGGGAAATAGACGCTTCCCAATACAATGTTTGTAGGACAGCCCTTGCTTCCCTCAAAGAATTAGCAGGTACACTTTCTGTTGGATATTAAAAAAAAAAAAAACTATCTGTACAAATTTCCTGGCCTTCTCCTCATCAATGGAGTTTACTCCTAAGAGGTCCTGGTGAGATAATTGGTTAAATGTTGAGCTGCTAACCAAAATGTCAGAGGCTCAAGTTTACCAGGCTCGAGGATGGTTCAAGTTCACCAGGTTTATAGTCACTAGGTTTACAGTTCTGCTGTCCTATAGAGTAGCTATGAGTTGAAAAGAACTCAATGTCACCAGATTTCCAAAACCAAGTTTGGCCAATCAGAATAGTTATATACTTTGCTGTAAAGACAGTGAGAAGGACAAGACTTTCTATTCCAGTAAACAGTTAGAATTTTGGAAGCCCATAGAGGCAGTTCTAGCCTATCCTAAAGGGACTCCTAACTCAGAACTGACACAATGGTTTAGCTTTTAGTATCATACTCAGACAACTTTCCAGTTTAGGTTTTCCAGGAACAACAAGTTGTACAGACAAATTTCCATTAAGCACAGAGTACAAGCTGTATTATATTACTGTCACATTAACGTCTGTAATTATTTCATAGTTTTTGCCTTCTGGTTTATGCAAAAAAATATATGACTAGAATAACTGAAATCATGTTGTAGAATTATGTAGAACTTTGTCTTGCTAATCAAATTCTAAAGATAGAATATCCAAACTGTTTAAGAAAGAAGTCCTTCAAATCTTCTCCTACTTCATAAAAAATAGTTAAAATAGTTTTAATATTACTAGCACCAATTTTTTATTTTGCAAAAGACAATAGTAAGACATGAAGAAGTTTAGTAGAAAAGTCAAGTTTTCACACTATTTGGATAGCACCAGTTCCTGATAGCACTTACAGAATTTCTATATGAAACATGTGGGGAATGCTAAGTGTATTAAATCCAACTTTTTATATGTAAATTACATTAAAATTTTATATATAGTTGTGGTTACAGATCACAGAACAAGAAATGGTTGGCAGACAAACATGAACATTGACTTTATTGATTTATGAGTTACTGGAATAAATATTTTTTAATTGTTCACATCCACATAATTTCCTCTCCGAACAATTCAGCTACTTTTTAGGATGGAGTGGAAAAAGTATACCTTTAGGGCATATGAGAAAGAAAAGAGTTTTTTTGTTGGTGTTGCTATTATTGCTGCTGCAACTATTTTATTAGATAACTCTTAAGACCAAGATTTATAAAAAATATGTTTTATTGACATCATTCATATATCACACACTTCAATTGTGCAATCATAAAAAAAGATAAAATCATTATAACAATCAGTTCTATAATATTTTGTTCCTTCTTGTACTAATTATTTTTAGCACAGACACATCCTTAGGGTATATTATATACAAACATTAATGTTTCACTTACAAATTACCTGTTTTGGCAAGGTCTTTAAATACTAAACCAAACTAAATAAGGAATTGAAAACATTCAAGGACTACAATTCACTTTTTAATATAGATTGTTATCTTTGGAATCATGGTGAAATGAAACTGTGTTGTCTCTGTGATAGTCATAAATTTTAGTTAACTATTACATTAAGTTTTTACCTAAGAATGAATTTCATGATGAGCACAGATTTTCTGATAAACTAATCCAAGGAAGGGATAAAATATAGCAGAGACATAATCACATATTTTATTATACCTGGTCTTATGAAAAGATATGCCTTTTCAGTTGGTTTAGGGATAATATTAAACCCATCAAATTATAGCCTAATTGAATAATGTGGTATAAAAGATAATCATTGCTACTGTATACTAGCAAACACTAACATCTTGAAGAATTCTAGTAATTATGCTTAGTACTATTCTGAGACAGTGCAGCAAATGCTTAAAAAGCTTGGGCTTTGTGGCTAAAAATATTCTGTTTATATTTCATATCTTCTAACATTTCAAGTTAAATAATTTTTTATGGTTTACTAGGTAAACAGTAATCTAAATCCACACCATATTTCTACTGATCTTTGGCTGTCTTATTATAAGTCAGTGTTACTCAGATTGACTGGTACTTGATAACTGAGATACTAAAGATTAATGAATGCCAATTCCTTGTAATTTCTCTTTTGTAAAATCCTTATCTATAGCAAAAATGATCTATACAAACTCAAGGCACGCTTGTTTCATAATTGAAGCAAGTAACCTTATCTATCATAAAGCAAGGCATAAATATTTTGTAACAAATACATTTAGTGATATTTAACTAGCAGAGGACTTGTGTAGGATAGTGTAGATGCAGAGATGCATACAACAAAGCTCTTTCATCCTCACCTGAAAGAAAAGACATTCTAATATTTAGTTAATAATTATGACCTCAGGAGTCCTGCTTGTAAAGTTATTAAGCATTGGGCTGCAGCAGTTTGAAACCACCAATCACGCCATCGCTCTGCAAAAGAGTTAGACAATCTCAAAATTCTAGAGGGGGATTTCCACCCTATCATGTAGAAGCACTATGAGCAAGCACTGACTTGCTGGTATTGAGACGTCTTGTTGATTTATGACAGCAGCTTAATAAGAATAGTAACAGTATGATAAATGAATAACCAAAGAAGTAACATAATATTCTCAATTATTGACTGGTAAAGTTTAAAGCTTGAAAACTTTGGGATTCACATTTGAAAAGCAACTATAAGAAAATTAATCTCACCTACTGCCACCACCAGAGGGCAGTGATGCCCAAAAAACAAAAACAAAAAAAAATGAATCTCTCCATTCAGTTATAAGAATTAAGGGAGTTCCCTCCCTTGGCCTATCCTAGGTGGGTAGTCGGCCCCCTTGAATCTGGCTCTGGCCTCTGGTCCTCCTCCCGCCTTTCTTAGCTGAAGTGTCTGGTCATCTGTGTCTGGCCCTCCCCTGTGGGCCCCCTGAGACCTTTCCTTGGCCCCCTGGAGCCTGGCCCTGCCCTGTGGTCCTCCTCTGGCCCTTCCTAGTTGGGGAGGCTGCCCCGTTGAGCATGGTCCTGCCCTGTGGTCCTCCTCTGGCCTTTCCTAGGTGGGGATTCTACCCCCTTGAGCTTGGTCCTGTCCTGTGGTCCTCCTCTGGCCTTTCCTAGGTGGGGAGTCTGTTCCCTTGAGTCTGGCCCGAAGCTGCGGCCCTCCTTTGGCCTTTTCTACGTGGGGAGTCAGCCCCCTTGAATCTGGCTCTGCCCTGTGGGTCTCCCCCGGCCTTTTTTAGCTGAAGTGCCTGGTCGTCTGAGTCTAGCTCTCCCCTGTGGGCCCCCTGAGGCCTTTCCCTGGCCCCCTGGAGCCTGGCACTGACCCGTGGTCCCCCTCTGGCCCTTCCTAGTTGAGGAGTCTGCCCCGTTGAGCCTGGTCCCGCCCTGTGGTCCTCCTTTGACCTTTCCTAGGTGGGGAGTCTGTTTCCTTGAGCCTGATTCGGCCCTGCGGCCCTCCTTTGGCCTTTTCTACGTGGGGAGTCGGCCCCCTTGAATCTGGCTCTGCCCTGTGGTCCTCCTCCCGCCTTTCTTAACTGAAGAGCCCGGTCGTCTGAGTCTGGCTCTGCCCTGTGGGCCCCCTGTGGCCTTTCCTAGGCGGGGAGTCTGTTCCTTGGAGCCTGGCTCGAAGCTGCGGCCCTCCCTTGGCCTATCCTAGGTGGGTAGTCGGCCCC